>VWZZ01003805.1:605898-664622 GCA_013399095.1 Psophia crepitans | reverse complement strand
CGCTCTGTGCGGCGCGCTGCGGGTCGCTCGCGCTCCCTGGGGGCTGCTCTTGTATCTGAAGGGGTCTGGCCGCCTTCACTCTGGTCCCTGCCCACACTGAGTCAGAGCTGCCTGTTGTCAGGAACTCCCTGATCACCCTGGGAGGGCAGGGCTGGGAAACCCTCTCTCTCCCTGTGCTTTTGCTGCTTTTGCCAGGGTTTTTGCTGTGGTTTTGCCACTTCAGGAAGGGTCTCTTGTCGTGATCCTCCACTCCAGAGCCCTTCACCTCAGTGGCTCTTCCTGATCAGGTGGCCTGTAGCAAACACCCACAACAGTGTCACCTGTATTAGCCTGCCCCTTAATTCTTACCCATAGGCTCTCAACTCTTTCATCATCTGGCCCTAGGCAGACCTCGACACATTCCAGCTGTTCCCTCACATAAACGGCAGCTCCACCACCTCATCTAAAAGATCTTTTCTAAAAAGTATGTAGCCATCTGTGACAGCATTCCAGCCATGTGAGCTGTCCCATCATGTCTGTAATTGCAATGAGATGATGGTCCCGTGACCGCACACAGATCTCTAGTTCGTCCTGTTTATTCCCCATGCTGCGTGCATAGGTATATGGGCATTGCAGAGAGCTGAGTGTGGCCATTTCCCTGGAGAGGCGCAGGAGGATACACCATAGCTACACCCACCCTTGATGCAGTTTGCTTCCTGGTTCCCATCCTGGGAGGCAGCTATAGGACATTTGTCGCTACTTCGGTTAGCCTGGCTCAATCCCCAGCTATATGCTGCGCTGTCAATAAAATGCTGTAAGTCTCCGTGATGCGTGGGACCTTGCATAGGCTTGTTAATGCTATAGGTATTTTAAAAACAGGCTATGGCAATATAAAGCTAGGTATTTCAAAAGTAATTCTCAGGCAAATTACTTTTCTTCTCAAAATAGGAGCTATGCTAAAGCAGGATACACTAGAAACTGGTCACTGAGTCCAAGGACGATTTTATACTCCTATGGATCATAAAGGTTTAAATATTCTCATGGAAAGAGAGACAACTTGGATTTCCATTCTTATTCTAGGGCATATTTTATCCAATAATAATCACAGTTACTGCTTGAGACAAAGACTGTACCCCATTTTTCATCTTTCAGTGCCCTGATCCCTTGATTGAAAACTCATACTCATTAAGAGGCAGTGAGAAGTTCTGTAGGAAGCTCTTTCAAGAAGCAATAGTATGGTCATTGTCCTCCTGCTTGTCCCACATTAAATGAACTGTGTTTGACACAAAAAACAGGAAAGGTGGCAAGGTGTGACAAGTTCAATCCTTTCAGAACTTGCCTACAGCCTACCATGAAGGATGCTCTGAAAAGTATTGGCCAGGTGGGTTCCAGATCTTGAATTCAACAGAGTCTTCCTGACTGAGTTTAGAAAGGTACAGCTTGCAAAAAGTGAAAACAGAAACAAAGCACTTACACTATTAGGCTTATTATAGAATAATATCTTTTGTTGGGATTTTTTATTACTATTTTTAAATATTTCAGGTTTGCTCATGTCTGTTATCTTTTCTGGTATTAATGTCACGTAATCTGGTCCCATAACACGAGCTGAACCATCACAACGAGTCTTGCACACAGTATGTTTAGCCAAGTGCTTAATTCTTCTGTTTGCCATTTTCTTCCAGAGCCATCCAAATGCATAGCTGGTGCTGTTTCTGAGCTTGAAACTCTCTCAGTGGATGAGATTTCATCATCTTCATGCACAGATGCAGACCACTCTGACTCACTTAACCTACTTGGTGAGCCCAGATCTCCTTTCAGAGACAGAATCTAGCAGTGCCATTTGTGTTTCCTGAGGAGTCAATGCCAGCTTCACATCTGGAGCCTGCTCAGCATGCTCCAAGACACACACACGGTTTGAAATGGTGATGGTGGCACCCACCTACCTGTTAGTGAAGGATAGGGAAGGACATCCATAGATCAAAAGTAGTTCACAAGTTGCTCCACCTGGCCACTGCCTTCTCTGAGACAGGAAGAAGAATAGTTGCAGAGGTCCTGCGCTTATCCCAGCATATGCAGATAGGCTCCATGCTGGGTGCAGCTGGGAAGCATGAGCACCTGCTGGCACAAGGACAAGCAAAACAGATAGCTGCTGATGAAAAAGAGGAGTGAAGTAGGTTGCTACTACTGTGCAGGGAGGTGGATCACCCACTTGGGCAGATGTTTGAAGGTCTGTAGGTGGCCGAGAGGAGAAGTTGTTTGCACCACAAGGGCAGGGAAGTGTGTGGGTTTCTGTGCACAAGGGAAGGATGTGGAAAGGAGGGGAGAAGAGACACTTGCAGGGAGGTGATGCAGAGGCTGCATGAAGGACTTCCACATGCACAAGTGGCACTAACTGTAAGTTGGATCACCATGGACCCTATAACCTATTGGTTACTGTTCTGTAGAATCTCATTTCCTGAAGTGCCTGAGCTCTTCATTAAATCTCCCCTTAGCCACTTTGGCTTCAGCTAAGCTTTACATAACTGCATGGGAGACAGGCTTGCAAGATTAAAAAAATTCTTTAGAGGCTCCGAGGTATCAAATAAACCTGAAACTGCTTTAAATTTCTAACTTAAGGAGTCTTTTGTTTCTTCTCTCTTGGTTAGAAAAAAACAGATAAATATGGAAATTTTGTATTTTTTGTGAGCACTCAGATTTCATCCATACTACTTTATCCACCCCTTATTGAAACTTTTCATCAGATGTAGAAATCGGATAATGTAAGATCTCCCTTTAAAAAATGAAAGAAATGACTGAGCTTTTGCTAGTGAGTGAACCTATTCAATCAGCTCCTGTGTAGAAGCAGTCTTCAACATTAGCAACTGGATATCACCCATTAGTATGACTTAGTGCAGCTGTGAAATGCTGCCAAACTTTTGTAATACAATTATTATGTGACGGCACTGCATAAAATAAGCCAGGACTGCCACTGTAAGCTCTCGTTGGTAGTAATTCTGTTTTTAAAAGCTGATGAAGAACATCAGGCAGTTATGTGGTACAAGGTAGATCTGGGAAAGCTCAAAGACTCCCATGAGAATAAATAAAAAAATTGCAATATGAGACCTCTTATCAAATTAAAAGCCTGTTGCATTTCTGTATTGGTGCTTGCTTTCCTAGAGAAAAATGCAAAAATAACTTTTCTCTGCAATTAAATAAATATGAAATCCTCATATTTGAATGTCACCAATCAGGCTGCAAGAACTTCCTGTAGTGCCTTCCTGACTAGTCAGAAGGAAACAGTTCACAAAATTCAAATGTAAGATCCACCTTTATTATTTGTTCATTTAAATAAGATAAACTTTCTCTTAGTCTAATTCTCTAAGCAAGGAGGAGAAAAATAAAGACATTGTCTTTTAAGTTCTGAAGGCTTTTTTTTCTACAAAAGCCAGGGAGACCATAAACTGTGTAATGGTTCAGAAGGAACTCACCTGATTATGATTTTAAATAAAGACCTACCAGGTCCACAGAAAGGGTCCTGAACTGTATTACTCCACAAGATCTTTGCAATACTTGTCACTCCAAAATCTAAGGCAATGACTCAGCTGTGCAATGCTAACACTTAAATAGGCATACTTATTTTCCACACACTAATACAATAATGAAAGGCATATTGCTTCCTTGCCTGTTAGCTCATTTAAGGTTTTATACTTTGTGGACATATTTTGAAAGCTTTGATCAGGGTAGACCCTTGCTGCTGCAAACAAATCTTTATCTGTGACCAGCTAAGTGGAGTTTAAGCACCTTTCTTCCCCCTCTATTTTCTAACTCTTTTCTTCTAGACCTTGGCTCTTTCACTATTCACTTAACTACCAAATACCACTTGAAAAGACAGATAAAAAATTTCATTCAGTATATTCTTTTCAGTTGACTCATAACAATTATATTTTTTACTTTTGCTTTTTTTCCCTTTTTTCTTCTTCTTTTTTTTTTTTTAATATCCCTGCTAAATAACACTGCTAGCTAAAGTCTGTATCCAATCACCTTGTGTTGCAGTGTCACACCCTGTAACTTACATTTTGGTATGAACTAGTTACTCTGGGTTTCTATTCTTGCTCTAGGGTGAGTAGGATGACTTCTGGTAGTGTGAGGGCTTACAAATTCTTAGCTGACCCAATTAATTGCAAGGACAAAAGACAGAGATCTTCAGAGGTCAAAAACTAGGTAGTTTATTTGCTAGGTCAAGACATTTCTGGAGAACTGCCATATTTTTGCTCAAAGGGCCTGTCGTGGTTTTACCCCAGCCGGTGGCTGAGCACCACGCAGACACTCACTCAGTCCCCCTCATCGGAAATGGGGACAGAATTAGAAGAGTGAAAGTGAGAAAACTTGTGGGTTCAGATACAAGAATTTAATAAGTGAAGCAAAGCCGCATGCACAAGCAAAGCAAGACAAGGGATTCATTCCCCACTGCCCACGGCAGGCAGGGGTTCAGCCATCCCCAGGGCAGCAGGGCTCCGTCACGCGTAATGGTGACTTGGGAAGACAAACGCCATCACTCCGAACGCTCTGCCNTCAGCGCTGCTTCCAGCACAGACCCAAACCCAGCCCCATACTGGCTGCTGTGAAGAAAATTAACTCTCTCTCACCTGAAACCAGGACAGGATCACACAATTTTTAGCTGAAAAGCAAAGGGGCTGGCTGAGGAGCTTTTTCTACAGTAAGTTTGTCAGAAGGGCTCTGTGTTCTTTGGGCAAACTCACATATATGAACAAGCAGGTCTGATCTCATAGTTTGCTGCCACCAAAAGGTAGAGGTCCTTTTCCATCCCTCCCCTGTGAGCCTGCAGAGTCCTGACAGTTAACTTTTGCCCCTTAGGGACCTTGTGTGAGCCACTTTAGCTTTCTAAACAACTGGAATAGGACAGGAATTGATTTCTGCTGGATTAGTGAGCTGAACTATTTGTATAAAGCTCCAACAAGGAAGGAAGCATAATGACCTGGACAAAAGCAAAGATTATTTAATAGGGAGAGAAGAAACTGGAGCTGAAGCAAGCTTGGATTGGCTCAGGATCTTTCACAACTTTTTGTGAAAGAGTTGAGGCATTATTCTTCTCCTTAACATGCTCAGAAAAAATCCAAATGACAAAAAAAAACCTAGGACATTTACAAGTAGGTTCTTGGGCTTTAACTCTGTGTCAGGACTTTTGAAGCACAAATTCTGTCCTGTGTTTGAGCAGAATTAAAATGAGATGCAGAAAACAGAGGATTCCCATGGAGTTATACATACTGTCTCATCACCTTCACATGGTTGCATTTATTTTCCTGTTTGAAGTCCATAACTGTATAAATTCTGTAAGGGTCAATTACTATAATCATCTTTCAATTTTAATTAGCTTTGGTTTGCATATTTGTGTTTTTTGTGAAATTTTACTATAATTATTTCCTGCAATCTGGCAACTTCTCTCTATCCCAGCTGCACAGAGTTGCTGGAAAGTCAATCTTGACAGGAAACCTGGGAGCTAATTTTGTCTACAGAGGGATCCTAAGTTGCCATAGAGATGGTGAAAGTCCTGGCCCTTAATATTTAAAAAAAAAAAAACCAAAAAAACATTCCCAGTAAAACAGTATGAGCCCAAGGAACTGTGTTATTTCAATGATCCCTAAAAGCTCGAATGGTCCCACGGGCCAAGGGAGCCAGATATATCTTAAAACATGGCAGGAAATACTGATAGAAGGTGTTGAATCACAACCTTTGATGGACTCAGTTTCTGGGAATTACAGTACGGGATAAAAATCAGCTGGACTTCAGACATTCAGAGACTAGCCTTCTGTAGCCATAGAGGAAGCGTGATGCAGCTAAATCTTAGAAGAAACAAACTTTGGAAAATCTTGCTGCCAGCTCCAGGTTTATGGGAATAAACCTCTGAAATTCTGATGCATGGAAGTTTGATTAGAAGATATAGCCATTGTTATTCCCTTTTAAGTGTCCTTTTTTTATTACTTTCCATACTGATTTGAAAAGCAAGTTTCTGGTCATACAAATTGCCACTGGGTTTCTGCCATTCAGAATGGAATGATAGAAGGATTATGTTGCATGTATACTGCAGTTCAAGGAAAATCAAAATTGAAACTGAATACTGAGAATTTTGACCCTCAGCACAACTTTGTCACAGAATTTTGGAAAAAAAGAGCTCTATGTAGTCTGCATCTATTCTGCTGTCTGGTAGAAGTAACATTTAGTTACAGAAAATACATCAGTTGAACAATTTGTAAGTTATAGGGTAAGATCTATACATTTTGCCATGGTTAAAGCTGTATTTGACTTAAATTTCCTTTTAGCGAACACCACAGTAAGTGAATCAGCTTACAAACTCCTCTCTTGAAGGTGAAAATTTGGGGAACATTCTCTACCCCAGCAATCTCTCTGTCTTCACACATATGGGTCCAACCTACTTTTAAAGATTCAGATAAATGGTCTACTGTATATCTTTGATAGACCATAACATAGACCAAGCTACACCTTTGATTTTTCCATTTGCTCTCAGGCTGTTTGTTTATCTAAGTGGACTTCAAATTAGAAAACACATCTGATATCTCTCATTTTCCTGTCTAGCATTTCTTATATGGTCATGTTAATGTACGCTTAGTACTCTGGGGACTTCCTAAACGCGAATGATTTATAACTTGTGGTAGACTTGAGACACTTTATTTCAAACTAAAAGCATTTGCTTAATGATCACATAAGCAAATACAAATAGTAGAAATCAGTAGGCTAAACACTGTTTTTTCATGTAAGTCTGCCAGCTCAGAATACATCCTTTGAAATCAATATATTTATCCAGTATTTACTGATTTTACCATGGCTAGCCTGATGCAATGATCTAGGCTTAGAATTTCTTAGAGTTTATATGTTGTATCACTTGCCATACAGTGAAGTTTAGGCATAACTTCATAAAGATTCAGAGCAAAAATCAGAACAGGCATATTAAGCCTCTAAATATTTACAAAGAAAGCTATCAATAAATGCTGTGCCTGAATAAATTGAGAGGGAAACAATGGAATAACTGCAGAAAAAAATGTTTCCCCAATTAATTCTTTAATACTCATTTGTAATACAGATTTTGCTTATAGATCGGATAGTTTAAGAGAAGAAGATGAAGAGTCATCTATTCAACAAAAGAAGTATCAGACTGGATAGCTCACCCTTTCATAATGTGTACCACATTGCATGTGCAAAGCTTTTCATACCGTACTATCAGAAACCAAATTAAGAAAAATTGAGTTCTAGATCAATATAGATTGTGTTTGCAGCAGATGTGATTTAACAGATTAGAAATGCAGTTAAAACAGTTATAGAATGATGATAAATCCAGGAGAACAAAAACCAATCTCCATTAAGTGAGGAAGTGCTACATGATAGAGATAAAGATTTGGAAGTTAAAATCATGTATTAATAACTAAACAGGCCTTGAAGTTGTCAATGCTCTAAGAAAAGCCTATTTGCTGCAGGAGATTGTCAAAAATCAGTGACTCTCTGAGTTAGTACTGCAACATATTGCATCCCAGGTTACGGAGGATGCCATGAAGCTGGGACTTGTCAGAATTCTAGAATGTTATTGAAAATACCATTGTTGCGTTGGGTTTGGATTTTGTGTTTTGGGTTTTTTTATTTAGTAGCCAAATGTATTCATTCTGGCTGTCTGCATAGGTTAAAATAGTTGCTTATATTGAAAGCTATACAGAGTAGATGATGTGACTCATTTTATCCTGAAATGATAGTTTTTTTCTGCCTTGTTTCAAAATTATATTTGGAAAACCTTAGCATTTTCACGATTTGGAACTGGAATTTGAAATTAAATACATAGGGTGGCTTTTGTCAGAGATCTGTCTTTTGCCATCCCTGTAAAAATCTACTCAGACTTGTTACACCTTTGGGAAATCACTGTTTGCACATGCTTAGTAGTGATGTGTTAAATTTTTTAACAGTTATATATTCCCAAAGGACACCATCTGCACTGGCAGTGCTCCAGCCAGGGCTGACAACGACTTTCTCTGCAACTGTCTTCTAAGATCCTTCAGGCCATGCCTGGTCCAGCAGCTGCACCAAAACCTGAGTCTGTCACTCTGGTGCTCTCAGTGACACCCTACAGAGGACCCAAGGGGGATGTAGTAAGAAACCTCCCAGATTCAAATACAGAGGAGATAAAATCTAGCAGTTGTATGAGAGGAAGGATCCCAGGCTAAAGCATGAAGAGACAGACACTGGAACAGCAGCTTTCAGGGGAGAGGCCTGTGCTTCTTAGAGCATAATGGGAGAAAAGCGTGGGCCTGTAAGATTAGTGATGGTGGGACAAGAGGTCTGAGTGATGAGAACAGTGAGATTTGATAACAGTCTCGAAGGAAAAGTCTAGTACTGGGGGCTACAAAGTGTGTGTGGAAAAGGAGAGCAAGAGAGAAGCTGAATGAGGAAGCAGAGATGGAAACTGGATACGTCTTATGAAACAAGCTTATTGTGTGACCTCAAGGTCATGTAACTTCCACACACTGAATCAGTTCCTGCAGTTTTAATGAAGTCTAGACTGGAGGGGGAAGCCGTAACCACCAACTCTAATCTTAGCCTCTTTGTTTCTGGGCCTGGCACTCTAATCCCGTTGGGATATCTGCCCCATCATTTAGACGGTTCTGCCTTTCTTCCCCCAGGACCTCCCCTCAGAGGTTAGCCTACCTTTTTCCTGTCCTTGAATGATTCATCCTTCCCAGGAATGTTTCTCCTTTTTGTCCATAAATCTCCCAGCAGACCTGCCTCCCAGTCAGATGTTTCTTTTTTCTCACAGCCTTTACACTTGTTCTCTTTATCTATGAAGACACCGCTAACACTGGCACAGGCAAGACTTGAACATCCACCCGCCTCCTGACAGCCTTATATTCAAACCCATTTATTTTGCTGTTGACCATAGAACTCAAGTGCACAAAAAACTCCACAGCTATCAGGAAGCGATCACTAGCAAATGCACCCAAATTCTTCTTAAAGGCAACACACACATGAGAAAGTTCTTTTAAAGTCAGAAGAAGCCACTGTAGTTGCTTAGTTAGATATTGTACTTAAAGTAGCTTCCAGAATCTCAGTGTACAACTCTTACTGACCTTAAGTTCTGACTCAGGTAGCGTACACCCTTTAGAAAGAGAGCCAGATGAACAAACCAATGGCAATTTTTGGACTTGTTCCTTCTTTTTTTCCCCTCTCTTTTTGGTTTGTTTGGTTTTTGTTTTGTTTGAGGAGGAGGGAAAATACATGGAGAAAGAGGCAAAAATTTTAGACAGGCTATAGCTCGTTAGGCAAGGAATACAAATAATAAGACACAGAAATGGGAATCCTATTCCTCACTTTCAAGAATGACTGTGAGCAAGCCCACTGATTTCTTTGTGCCTCTTTTCCTCAGCAGTATTCTTCTGTCTTTCTTCAAGTAGCTGTGTGGAAAGCAGAGACCTGTTTGGGGTGTGTGTTTGGAGGCATTCGTAAGAAGATACTTTGCATATGACTGAAACAAAGTCCACTCCCAGCCTGTGGTGCCAACCTCTCCCTGCTTGTTTTGCCTGGGATCTGAGAAAGTTTTTAGTAGCAAACGTTGAAAATATTTCCACCAACTGCATGGAAAGGGAATACAAAACCACTTCTGATAAGCTTGCAGGAAACATGGGGACTGATGGCATGGAAAAAAAAAAAAATTATTGCAGGAGCTACTCTACTTGGCAAATGGGTACCCTTCAGTCAAAACGTGTTTTGTTCTGTCTCACCAAATGCCAGATACCAGACTGAGAAACAAGGAATACAACTTAAGCCTACAGAATGAAGTACTTTGCCTTGGAAAGCAATGACTCTGAAAGGAATTTAGGGGTCAAAGTAGATATATGATTGCAAAATCCTTTATGTGGTGCTGTGGGAAAAGGGTTAGTGCCATCCGTGGGTATACAAACACAGGAGTAGAGGGAGGTGAGCTTACCTCTGTGTGATTGTTATTGCAATACTCTGTGCTCTTCTGGTCTCCATATTTTTAAAGGATGTTGGAGAGGGTGCTAAAAACGGTCACAAAAATGATTTAATGGCTGGAGACTTAATGACTTACAGTGGGAAATTTAAACCACTCATTTTGTTAGGCTTATAAAAAGGGAGATTGAAAGGTGATTTGATAATGGTTTATTACCACTTGCAGAGGGAAAAAAACACCAGGGAACAAAGGATTCTTTAATCTACTGGGTGAAAAAAAGAAGTATAGAAAGAATTGATGACTAAAAGCTGAAACTGAAAATTAAAACCACATTACATATTTTTAGCTGGAAAGGTAAAATTTGATGAAAATTAGCAAGGGAAATGGTGGATCCTCCACCTCTTGCTGACTTTAGGTGAAGACTGGAGTCCCCTTCAGAAGTCGGCTGTAACTGAAGAAAATATTTTAAATTATGTTAATGTAAGGGGAAAATTAGGCAAAAGAATACGGTCCCCATCAACTTCCAATTTTTTTTATTTTTTTTTTTAAATCAGCATGGTATGGGCAACAGACTACTGTATTACTTGGTAGCTGGCTTGAGCCTCAGGTCTCCAGTGAGTGGGACAATGCAGAGGGTATAGTGTCAACATCCAAATCAACTGGCTAAAGACATGAACTTAGCTCTGCAGGAGAAAGTGGATAAGGCAATGATTCATACAGACAGGCTGAGAACAATTCAGCAAAGATAAGGGACGTAGACGGGATATTAGAAAAAGTTTGCCATCAAATTTTAGGACTTGCCAGGAGATATACAGCAAACATAATCTCCTTTCCCAACATTTATTTTGAAGGAATTTGGCCCCAGCTGTCAAAAAGGTAAGAGCCTTTTTTGGTATTTAAACCATCTTCAGGCTGAGAATTCCTTTCTGGAGTTCACAAAATGAAAGAACACTGAGGTAAAATGTCAGGGAAAAAAAAATCTCCTTAATCTTTGAAAATAATTTCAGGGGTTTTAGTCTGAGTTTGAGTTTTATTTGTTTGTTTGCTTACTTTCACCTCTCCCATTTTGCTCCCTTCCTCCCCTACTTTTCTGTGTATTTCTCTATGTTCCACACAAGGAAACCAGGCTGGAATAGCTCTCTGACAGGGTCTGCTCTTATTACAACTCCTGTCCCCCAGGCTGTCTGCACTGATTGACTGCACTTTACCTTACTATCGAGACAGGAGGAGAGCCTGGTCCTTGTTATTCTCCTTTAAGAGTGAGCAAATACTTCATAATGAATTGCTGATTTGGTTAATTTCACTCCCTCCTCCCTGTTTGTGAGTTATTTACGATTCTCATAAATACATTTGCTGAATAATTCCTATTAACAATTCTGGTCTGCATCTCATTTCAGAGCACTTCACTGCAAGTCTTCAATGTGTGACATTTGAGCTGTGTTATCTAGTTTAAAGTAAGAATTTCTGGTGTACTCTTCCATCAGATGATTGAATTCTTGGGATTCACTTTTCTTAACAGCTTAGGATAACCTATCAGAGAAAAGCAAGACTCATTCTTCTGTCACATACACTGTGTGATCTCTGATAACTATCATCACCTTTCTCTGCCCTGGGTGTAAACTGGAGACAACACTTTCTTACTCACCTTTCAGGCATGTATTTCTGTAATAATGTCCTGTTTATAAGCAGTATGTTAAATGAAGCTTTTTCCAGTCCGGAAAATGATACCAGCTCTGGTTTTTTGCTCTTTTTTTGTCATTATTGTTGTTGTTGTTTTTCCTTCTTTCTGAGTTCTTCCATATTCCTGATGTTTTCCTTCCTCAGATCCTTTCTCACCTGGCACTAAAGGAGGTGCTGCTTTCTTGCCTATCCCTTTCCAGTGCGGGGAAACTACTTGGGCAACAAACAGGGGGAGAGTCTAAACAAATTACATTAAATCCTGGCCTATCACATATTCCTCCAACAAGAAAAAAAAAAAGGCTCAGTGTTTTCTGAACCTTGGGCCAGATTTTACTATGTGAGTGGCTCTGTGTAGTGCCTTTATAGCAGCCACAGTGTCGCTAATCATGTAGTGCTGATATGCCTGGCAACTGTGAGCCTAAGGAACTTGAGTTGTAATAGCTCCTCTCATGAAGCTGGTACATAGACCACCACCGTATTTCTTTACTGTTCTTCAGCCTGCAAGGAAAATGTGGGCCTGCAAAAAAGGCACAACAAAGGATTTATTCTCAGAGGTTTGTCCTTCAGATTCATTACAGTAATCACATGGTCCATTCTTGCCACAATTTATGCTTTGTACTTGATGGTTTCTCTCTTACAGTTCTTGTTTTTCTTCTTAAACATCACCTACTAACAACGCTGGCAGGAGGGAAGACAAATATGTGTCAGACTCCAGGTGATACATATGATTTGTATAGAGGAGGAAAAGAACAAGAAAATTAATTGCTTATTCATTGGTGCTAAACATCCGAGTAACAAGCACGAAGAAGTGGAAATTCTCCTCATAGAGAGGTAAATTTGGTCTAACTTGCTATGCTGAAAGCCAGCGAGAAGGGCTGTGTGGTTGAAATGTGAAAAAAATAAAAGTAAAATACATAAGTAAATAAATATTCAGTGGCCACAATGTTTTTAGGAAGTCCAAGGCTGGGAGAATGGTATTTGCTAATAAATATTGTTACCGCTCCTTCCGAACTGAAGAGCCATGAACATGTGCAAATCAGAGCAGACTTCAGCAAGGTGAGGGGTACCTCTTTGTTACAGATGTTCACCTAGCAAAGAGGAAGAGCTGCACATTCAGCAGCTGCCTGAACAGAAGCAAATGGTGCCACAAATGAAAGTGCAGTGGGGTGAGCATGAACAGTTATTTCAGATAAATTAAGATAGTTTCCTTACATAAAACTACTGCATTAAAATTAACTGACTTCCTGGTCATCATGACAATGGAAAAAGATGAATTGATCCTTAAATTGAAATTAGAATAGTTGCCAAAATCCTACCCAGCCATAGTCTGAACAGACGCCTTATTTTTAGACTTTCATATTTAAATTTGACAGCTGAAGTATCCAAGTCTTAAGAACTTTATACGTAAGGAAGGGGAGGAAAAAGAAAGAATAGAAAACCTCAACAAGCGGAAGTAGGGAATACATTTGTTCGCCAGTAGTTATAAAGCCAGCTCAGGCTCAAAGCATATTGTGGTTAAATCGGATGCCTTGAAAACTCACTGCAGTTAAATAAGGAGGTGGGAGAATAGTAGCACAGTGGCAAACTTGCTGTCTGACACGAGTGAGTATACAGTTGCTCAGATAAGCATGTAGTCCCCCTTGCAATAACGACCGCTAGAATTATGTGACAGGATATTCACCTTTGAAAATGTCGTCCAGATACAAAGGTTTAGGATATACAGACATTTCATTCAGTTAAATGAACATTCTTTACGAAGTCTGTACACCATGGGTTTAGAAGAGGACTTCATAACCATGGTCCTTGTGCCGGTTAATCACTGACACTCCAGACACAGGCTTCTCACAAAGAAGATTTCAGTTTTAGTAGCTTCTCTGCAAAGATATGGGCCTCCCCTAAGGCATTCTGGTATTCAAATGATAATTTAATCATTCCTCACTTTTCTTATATTTATAAAAGGCCATATTTGCCCCATGAGCTATTAGTAAGTTTTAAGGACCTTCTTGTTACTAAAGTGATGTAAGTTTTGTTGCTTTGTATATCAACTTTGAACTTTCTCATAACTCAGATAATAATCTGCATATTATTATATTAATACATAATGTGTTGTTATATTATTATCTCTATCCTCTCTGGAGGTTCTGTGTATTAATAAATATTTTGGAACATGGCAGATATTGCTAAGCTATTTCTAGTGAAGAGAACATCTGCTAAGAATAATAATTCTTCTAAATGTACAGTTTGAAAACATCCAGTAGAGATGCATGAGCTATGAGGTGCTAAAATATTGTAGACCTAGTATAAATGCTCTGAATTGTCTTCTGGGTGATTCTCTCATTGGTTATCTCTATCTCTTTGTTGACGACAGGAGGCAGACTAGTCAAACTGACCTAAAACTAGGTGATTGAAAGATGTTTTTGCTAAGTGGTTGCGGGTTTTTTTCCCTAAACCATGTAAAAGTTACAATAAAAAACATTTAAAACCATTTTTAAGGTTGTAGAATGAAACATTTAAGAATTAGAAAATAATAATATTAAAATTTCTGGTAATTTCAGATATTTTGTTATAAATTATATGACGTGGTCTTAATTGCATGATCACATTTTTCTTTCTTCTCTATGAGTTCTGTTTGCAAGTGTTCATACAATGAGCAACTATTCAAGCTCTCCTTTACCGTTATTGCCAAATACATGTCTCTTGGATTTATTTACTGCACTCTGTCCAATCCTTCTCTGAAATCAGAAATATTAATTGCCCTGTGGATTTTTCTGATTCGATCATTACTATAGCATCTGAGCACTTCATAAACCACACCATAACACCTCTTTACAGCTGGGAAAAAAAACAACCATCAGCATTCAGAGATTAAGATTAAAAGTATATCCTAATTTTAGAATCCCCAAATTATGCCTTTTTCTTTGGATGATGGTGTATTCTCTACAAAATCAATTGCACTGCGCACAGATAAGCCTGAATCTTCCCAGTACTGTCAGTGGTACTTATGTACCTCTCCTCTGTCACCTTCCAGAATTAATATGTCCATGCCAGATTTAGGTCAGTTTAATGTTACTGAGAAATAGTTACACCCTTACACTGCTCAGAAAATGAAGTCATATGCAAATGAATGGGAATCAGGTTGCAGTGAAACGCTTCAGACAAAATTTATTAGTCTCTGGTACATCAATCAATGGTTGTGCATAAAAGATATGTATCAGACTAATCCTGCATCTTTCATAGAGCATAAAATTTACAGTACCTATAATATCCTTATGCATAAACTTATATGTGAATTGTCAATGTTTGCAATTATCTAGAAAATGACCTGCTCTTATAATTATTAAAGCAAATGTATAAACCCTGGGTGACAGAAAACACAATTTTACTGCTATTAAGAGACAATTTAATGTATGAAATCACATTAGCATGCTCAGAAGATGGCTTTCAATCATTCACATGAATATTACAGACCTGTTCTGTCGAACTTCAAAAAGACGATGGATGATTTTTCAGAGAGAAACCTTTATGAGTAGATTACCTGCACATTGCAAGTAGAGTAGAACAGCTATCTGCTGTCCTGAGAAACCATCAACTATACAAACTTCCTTCATACACCAAGGAGTGAAACTACTTACATAAATGTGATAAAAAAATTTTGTTTGGGACTAAAGCTAATTTTCAGATCTCATTACTTAATACTAAATAGATGT
Source organism: Psophia crepitans (assembly GCA_013399095.1). Classification (NCBI taxonomy): domain Eukaryota; kingdom Metazoa; phylum Chordata; class Aves; order Gruiformes; family Psophiidae; genus Psophia; species Psophia crepitans. The sequence goes on along the minus strand of VWZZ01003805.1, from coordinate 649,292 downwards.
TTCTCTCCCAATTCAGGGACTGGAAGACAGCAAGGAGATGGAGGTGAAAGAATTTTGTTAATGGGGCTCCTCACACACTCTATGGCAGAATGGGAGAGGACTTAGACTCCCAGCTTACTTTTTGTGGGGAAGCTCAAACCAGTGACCAAGCTAGTATCCTAATGTGCAGACCACTAGACACACAGCTGGGAGAGTGCAGACAGATTGAGTACAGACCTGTCTGAAAACAGCCTGGTTTATATGCCTGGTTTTCTCTGTAGACCTGGTCTTTCTTCTGATGTCTCTCCCACAGCAGCAGCCATCTCCCCGGTTTTTCTCAAGAAGACTTCATTCTCATTTCTGAATGTCCATACACTTCATTCTCAAAGAGAAGATAAGAAAACTTCCCTGACCCATTCTCTCTTTCCATTTGCCCTCCTGTCATATGTCTCCATGAGAATCTAGACTATTCCAGCTGCTACAATAGATGCAGTTTTTGACGTAACTCTAAGGCTGATGTCTGCTCTTTGGAAATGTACTTCCAAGTCCAGAAACAATAACAGCAGGAAAACTTACTTCCAATAGCATAGGCCTGGTCCTGGATTTTGATGATTACCCAGTTATTGTATATTTTTATTAAAATATTTCTTCTGTAGAAGTGCCATGTTTTCTTGGTACAAGAGAACCTGCATCAAATTCATAGGAAGGTATGCAAAAGGTAAAGGTGGAAAAACAGAGACCTTCTATAATCTCAACATATTCTACAGTGTATTTTGTATAAATAGTTTGCTTTTTCTGTTATGGATTGTTTCATGTCTGCTAAAAGTCAAGAGCCAGTGGTGCTGTAGCTATATTTCTGACTACCTGATAAATACAAAATCCAATTTAATTTATGAGAGGACAGGTAAGTGAGAGACCTTGATATAGAAGATACATGAATGACCAAGGTCAAAAACCATAATAGACTTTTGTGTTTAGAGCTTAAATAATAATTCATAATCAGTAGAGATAGGAGAGAAAATGGAGGTCAAATGCTGGTAGAAAGATTGAAACAGCAAGTGCAGATGTTATTCAAACTGACAATGTAAATATTATTTCAGTGAATGGCACATTCACTTTCTTTTTTTTTCTCCCAGCTGCCGTTTATGATATGCAATAAAACATCACCAACCTGAACTGGAACTGCTTCTATGCTAAGAAAAGTGAGGGAAAGATGTACATATAGGACTCATGCACACACAAACTGGGAGGGAAATCTCATCTGTGTAAACAGGTGTGTATGGATATATATTCTTGGATTGGAAAATAGCACCCAAGCTCAGTTTTCACTGTTGCATAAACATAGTTGCATTTCAACTTTCATTTTCTACTTGAATTAGCATCTATATCTTCACCCTTGAAAAAATTGAAATTATTTCCAAATAATTAAAACCAACCTCTGTCTTTCAGTGCTAGGGGCTTCCACAGTTTCATACTTTCTGAGCTTTGATTAATAAGTCTTTAGTTGAAAGAAATTTTTATTAGGAGGGAACTCCAGGGACTATCTTTCTCTGAAATTTTTTAGTGGTGTAAGATGGTGTAGTTTAGAATTCAATTATGTGTGTGAAAGAAGAGATGCATTTTTTACTGAAGAAAATGGAATGAAGAGTACTTGTTAGAATCCTTCATCATTTCTTTTCTTGAACCATATGTTAAATAAAGAGATTTGAATCTGTAGGAAGCCATTCTCAATCAGGAGGTAGTGTCCATGTCAAGATGGATGTTTATGATCCATGGCACAAGGCAAGATCTCAGGAGAAAGGCAAAGCTTCAAGCTGAAGTCTAAGTGAAATAGGCTGTGAAAAGAGGAAGATGGAGCAACATAAAGCAAAACCTATCTTCAGTTAGAAAAAAATATGGCAAGATAAAGGATTTCTGAAGTGTTGGCTGAGTTGCTCAAAGCAGAGCACTGGGCAAGAGAGGAAATGAACAAAAATAGACTTAATACACCCACCTGGCCACATTCCATAGAGACTGACAGTATAAGAGGGCCATTTAAAAAAAAAATAAAAAGAATAAAAAAATTACAGCTTCAATGCAGAGTAGAGAATAGGGCAATAGGGTTCACTAACCAGCTGTAAGTCATCCAGCTGTATGGCTGATAATCCCATTAAGAATGTGCTCAACAAACTGTTTGTAAAGTGAGCCTGGTCATTTATGCTTAAAGAGCATAAGAAAGAAAATTTTAGAATTGATGTAATGTGAAAAGTTACTGCCTTTTATAGGTATTGCCTTATATTTTCTGGTTGAGATCTAGCACAAACATTAATTCCAAATGGATAATTGTATGTGACAAGTTCCAACAATAGAAAGAAAAGCTGTGTTACCTTATGAATGGCAGTCTAGTCTCATCAAATTATTGGTCACATAAGGCAGGAAAAAATCCAACACATTACAGACCTGAATTATAAAACAGATAATCTCTTTATGTCCATCTACATGAACCAAAGGATCTCTTAACCAAAGATCAGAAATCAATCAAATCAAATATTAAATGAGAAGGATGTGAGATATTCTGCCTGCCCTTGGTGCTTTAAATAACAGATGCAAATCATATATGATCATTGTGCAACACTGATATAATTGGATTCAGCATTCTTACTTTGTATCCAACATGCTAGAAAGCTAAGAAAAAAATCTGCCCCAAATTTATTAACATAGTTAAAATAATATCCTTCTCTGAGCTTAAAGTATGGAGTGCATTATGGACCAGTATGACTTCTGGGATCATTGTACTGTTGACACTTTTCTAAATAAGGAAATCGGAGAATACTAAAACAGGCAAGAAGGACCCCAGTTTAGAGAAACACAGAGCACTCTGATCCAACAAGCTATGGCTGGACAACTGACATCACAATGAACCAAAACTTTTATGGACTATTGGATAACTAGCTCTCAAAGCTGTCTTGGAGCTTACGGAAAGCAGCATGCAGTCAGTGAATATATACTGATTAGCAATGGATTCAAGTGTACAGAAAGGTGCAGGATACCAGCTGTAACAATCAAAAACTAATGATAAGATAAAAAGAAATGTGTGAAATTATTTTAGTGATGATTTTATGGGGAAGGGAATTGTGATGATGTTTGAAATGCATGTGTAGTTTCCCTTGACTGCTCTCCAAGTTATTCAAAACATCTTCAGATGCTTGGCAGAGGAAAACTACCATGTTATTTCTGACTGGCATATTTAAACAATAATTTTCTGTGCTCAGAAAGGTGATGGAACAGCTAAATCTGGGAGTTATTAATATACAGCTGGAGGAAAAAAAGGTTATCGGAAGTGATCAACATGGTTTCACCAATGGGAAATCACGTCTGACCAATATAATGGCTTTCTGTGATGGCATGACCAGCTGCGTGAATGAAGGGAGAGCAGTGGATGTTGGCTACCTTGACTTCAGCAAGGCTTTTGACACTGTCTCTCATAACATCCTCATTAGTAAGCTTAGGAAGTGTGGGTTGGATGAGTGGACAGTGAGGTGGATAGAGAACTGGCTGAATGGCAGAGCCCAGAGGGTTGTGATAAGCGGTACAGAGTCTAGCTGGAGACCTGTATCTAGTGGTGTGCAACAGGGTCCGGTCTTATTTAACATATTCATCGACGACCTGGACGAGGGGACAGAGTGTATCCTCAGCAAGTTTGCTGATGATACCAAGCTGGGAGGGGTGGCTGACACACCTGAAGGCTGCGCTGCCATTCAGCCAGACCTAGACAGACTGGATAATTGGGCAAAAGGAATCCTTATGCAAATTAACAAGGGCAAGTGTAGGGTCCTACACCTAGGGAAGAACAACCCCATGCACTAGTACAGGTTAGGGGTTGAGCTGCTGGGAAGCAGCATTGTGGAGAAGGACCTGGGAGTCCTGGTAGATGACAAGCTCTCCATGAGCCAGCAGTGTGCCCTCGTGGCCAAGAAGGCTAATGGCTCCTGGAAGTTCCATCTCCATATGAGAAAAACATTTACTGTGAGGGTGACAGAGCACTGGGACAGGCTGCCCAGAGAGGTTGTGGAGTCTCATTCTGTGGAGATATTCAAGATCTGTCTGGATGCAATCCTGTGCAACCTGTTCTAGATAATCCTGCTCTAGCAGGGAGTTGGACTAGATGATCTCCAAAGGTCCATTCCAACCCCCAGGCATCTGTGAATCTATGAATCTGTAAGTTGCATAAGTATATAAGGATAAGGTATAATGCAAAAATGTACTTCCTAACAAAAGGAGAGCATCGTCAATAAGAATGTCACAATCTATACTCAGTGAAGTTAGGTCTAAATTGAATAATAGAATAATTCAGGTTGCAAGGTTCAGACTCAGAAGTCAGTAGGTCCTACTCCACCACTTGAAGCAAGGCCATCTTCAACAACTAATATTAATTACAGGTACAGAGACAAGAGCTCCCTAAGATAGCTCTCTATTCAATGGCAAGAAAAATAGAGTGAAAGTGCAAGAGGGAGAGAGAGGATCTTTCTTTGAGTCAAAACAGGGCTTGTTTTTATTTATTCTGGACTGTCTCTTGAAGGTTTTTTGCAGATTGGAGAGTTTAGCCTCTTAACGACTAATCTTTGGGAACATGCCCTCCCATTCACAATCTGTCAAGTACTTCAGAAAAAAAATAGTTTCCAAACTATTCATTGTTCTTATCTTTGTACAAAAAGTTGGGGTTTTTTTCTTTCTGAAATAAAACATGGGGTTTTTTTAAAAAGATTACTGTCACATGGTTAATTTCATGCCCTTAAGATCCAAATTGGAGAATACTCTAACATTCAAGGCAATGAAAGGAAGCCTATGGCATCCCTTATTTTTGTAAGCCCGCACCTGGACGGTGGTGTCATGTAGCAGGAATGACAGGGAAGGTGGGTCAAGTTGGAAAAGCAAACTGGTATGGATATTATAGGCCAGGATGTTGATGACAGGTATGGTTACAGCATTTCCAGTGGGATTTACGGTAGCTGTAATCCAGAAGCTGTAAAAATTCTTGTGGGATACTAGTGGAAATCACACGGCTACTTCCTTCCAAACAGAAACTCAGAAAACGTAACCCTAAGAACAGATTCCATTGCTACTTTTAAGCTATCTCTTATTGCTGTGCATTTTTTCACATCTCTGGACAACGATATTAATGTTGTTTGCCCTGAGCCGCGCTTTGCAGTGCACCATTAACCTTCTTGTATCCCATGAATTTGATACCTTGCTCCCTGGCGGAGTGCAGGGCAAACACACGTGTTCATGCACGCACAGACATACATGCACACTCATTCTGTTGCATGACTGTTACAATGTTGGCAAAGATTAAAATTAAGTTTTAGTATAGGTGTACATTGTACTCAGATAGCAGTCAATAGATCTAACGCTACCACCAAGTGCACAACATGCATTCATAAATCTCTGGTGTTCGCATTAATTTCAGGCCGCACTGCACGCTCCTGCATCTACCAGTCTCTTATGTACCTGGTTTTTAATTGTTTCCCTCCTTGACATAATGAATGCCAGAAAGTAACCCTGAAGCACTCATTTTGCATCATAAATCACAGTATCTTTTAAAAAAGGAAGGATAATTACAACAAAATAACATTTCAAAACTGCCTGGAATTTACTTCTTACCTTTGACAAATAGTAGAGAAAATAATTGCCTAAAGACAATATACAACATTGATTTAGATGACTTATTATGCACACATAGTGTATTCCAAGAAAACAATCTTCTTTCAAAAACAAAACAAAACAAAACCAAAACAAAAAACCCCCAAGAACCACCAAACCCGAGAACTCTTCAAGCTCCTGACAAATTAATTTGTTCAGGGCAAAACACTGCACATTTGTAATTCCTTGTCTGTTTCTTAAAAGCCTGCGTGTCACATCTGTTCTGCCCTCTGTATTTATGTGTGTTGTAGTTTATTTTTAAGAATGCTTCATTTTATCAGCCTGCTTTCTTATTGCTCCTCTTATTTCTCATAAGCGTTGTCTTCCCTTGGCCTTTTTCCTTTTTAGCTCTCTTAGTTTTGATGGAAATACGATATGATGCCATGGTTATATGAACCACTGTGTTGTGGTACTGCTCTGTTTGTTTACTCTTTTTCTGGTGTGGAATCTGTCTTTACAGATTCTTCTGCTTTTGCTGAAAGCTGCTTGAGGTCAGATAAAGTTTTACTCAAAGATATGGTCATCTCTTATAATTGCTGTTCCAGATAAATAACTATTATTTGAATCATATGATAGCCATCAGATTGTACTAAACTTCTTATTCTGAAAAACCTAGAAGAGTTGTCTTGTGTTTGTATTAAAGAAATATGAGAGAAACAGAGCCAAAGTTGTCACTCTTCAAGCCCAGTAGCTTGAAGATAGTTCAGGTATGTCTATATGAGTTGCTGTCACCTTTGCATTTACCTGTGCTGTTATTTTTAAATAGCAATTAAGACACAGACTGAATAATACAGGCAAGCTATTTTACCTCCCTTTTGCTGTTCATCCCTAGTCTTTTCTCTCCCTTTTGGATCACATATACAATGCCAGAGACTTGTTTCGCTAGGCTAGCATCTCCACTGGGGTTTGTGTCTCCAGGCAGCTCGGGCAAACACTCCGCTTTGCAAGGTTAGGATTTACAGGAGAAAGCTGTTCAGCAGCTCATCTGGAGCTAGCAGAATGAGGCTGCAATTTAATCTGGAAGTCTCCAGATACCACTGAAGTAGAAATGACATGAAGGACAGAAAGGGCGTACAAAAAGCAGGTCCACCTGCTATTTCCCCCAAAGAGGGATATGGTCTGAGGGATCTGAATATAACTTTGTTCTCTTCCTAAAGTTCTCTTTGCTTTCTTCCCCATTATAAATCTCTCCTTGAGCTCTTTTGTGACTATGATCCTTAGCTGCAATCAACTCCTTTCATTTACATATTCAGCTACACGTACCTTCTTCCTCTTCCACTCTCTGGTACAGTGAGTTTCCCATGGCAAATTCATCACACTCAGGAAATTTTTTTCTTCAGTGTACTTTGGACAGAAGAGAAAGAAAGAAAAACAAAAACAAAACAAAACAATTACACAGAATTGGGTTGTTTACTACTGGGAATGATGCTTGGTTTGAGGCTAAAAGTTCACTGGAAGAGAATGTAGAATGCAGGAAGGAGAACAGATTGACGACTTATGAACAGTAGTAAACAAAAAAAATGTTGCAAAGGGAATGATTGGGAAATCCATGAAGGGTAGGAGCACCAAACTTCAAAATCCAGCTGGTAAAGTTCTTTTCCATTTAAGGCTTCCTTAATTCCTTTTGTCTATCCTGTCATAGCAGTATTGACAATATTCCACTAGAGTTGATGCACAGAAATCTAGTTCCTGTTATTTAAAACAACAAAAAAAAATGGTTCTTTGTCAGTATGCTCATTAGAGAAGAAAGTTTCAAGTTAGAAACTAGTTAGCTGATACTTTTCTTAATGACTTAGTAGTAAAGCCCATTTTAAAGACCTACTCTTAATTTTATTTTTCTTTTTTACAAAACAACAACAATTAAAAGGAAGGGACAGTAGTCAGAATACTAAGCCCAGAATGGAAATGACAGTTTCCTAATCACGTGTCAATGCTGAAAGCACAATTTATGACTTTGGACATATTACTACAAAATTCATCTTTGCTTAAGTATCATTTTGATGACATTTTGTAGGATAGCTTTTCATTAGCAGGACATTTTGTTTCCTTTGCTTATTTATTAGTTGTGTGGTTTAGCAGCAACTAATGTAAAATAGCTTTACAGAAGAAAGTATCACATATTTTCTTTTTTTTTCTTTTTTTCACCCAATATTGGAAGAAAACATAAATAAGGGTCTTTCTTCTTAGCTGTACAACTAATATTCAAAATAACAAATTAACTGACATATCAGTGGTCCCTCTTGGACTGGGTCCCAGGGAACCCTTCTCTAGGATTGGCCAGTTCCTGAGGCTAAGAGCTCAGCAACAGAATCACTTCCCTTAGACAAAGCTTCCTCCAATCTATGTTCTATGATTTATGCCTGGACACACAAGGGTTTTTTTCCCCTCATTAAAAAAAAATAAAATAAGAAAGCAAAGCAAATGTACAATGTCATGGGATGCCTCTGTGGCCACTCTCAAAAACTCTGTATAATATCTAATCCTGTCTCACCAAGTTCTCTGGCCTTACAGTCTCTGTGACAACACATTTCAACAGATACCTTGATTAGTGTAAATCTGTCACCCATCTACTAATTATGGATTTCTGTGGAAACAATTTACTGAAGGCAAGTTAGATAGCAAATGGGAATTGGAAGTCAATGTGGTAAGAAATAGACATTAAACAAAAAAACCCAACCCACAAACAAACAAAATACACAAACAAACAAAAAACACGACAAAAAAAACCCAAACCAAAACAAGACAAAACAAAAGATCCAAACACACCTGAACCGTAGATGGAGTTTAATTTCTTTACTTGGACCCAAACATTTATTTCACTTCTGTAAAGAACTGAAGAAACATTCAGATTGAATATACTCAGACCTTGGAGTTAAAATTTGAAATGCATGCGTATAGGATTTAAACTGCGAGTCCTGCAAGGTTAAATCAAAATACTTCAAGTTACTTTCAGGAAAGCATTGATTTCAGCAACAGTAATAAAGAATTCACAATTCATGCATGGCTGAAAACGTTTTAAGATCTACATGAATGATGTGCAAAAATGGCTGAGAAGACAAACACTTAAACCAAACATATCTAAATGCTGATCTTCTGAGAATAGCCAGACACCTTTGGGTCATGCCTGAATGATATTGAAGGGAATATACTGTAGCAGGTCCCCTCCTTCTCATATTGCAGAGCTTTCTTAGTCATTCTAGACATTATAGACTGTTACCATTAACCTCTCAGCCTCAAGTAAGTTAGGCAGCAGCTTTTGATGTACTTTTAAGGATATATACATGCACAGAATTACATAAGTAGCCAAGTTATGTACAATACAGGCCACACCTTCATATAGATTCGGCTAAGTAGTGCTGGCAGGAAATAAAACAGCAGGAAAATCATGGGAAGAGACAGACAAAATACAGCTTTCCAGAAGAACAAATATTAAAATGAACAAATCTGCAGACAGCAAAATAGATATACTTGCTTGCTTTATTTAGATTCACCCGAAGATGACCTGAAATACCAGGGTCTCAAGTTTATGCTGATTCTTTTCAGCTGGTATATCATTCCATGCAAAATCAGAAAAATTTTGCTTCTCCACGAGTTTATATACCATAGCAAATAAATTGCTGCCCAGTCAATGTCACTCATTTCCTTCGATTTATGAAATGTTAAATAAAGCTGTCAGTCTCCTCCATAAGAACTTCTGCTAGCCCAAATCCCAAATTTACTAACAAAAGGGTCCTTAAAAAAAACCACTTCACCTTTTCTTAATCAGTTGGTTTCCAAACAGATTTTTCTATCCCTTTCCAGATAATCCATTCTGACATCAATTAAAGTGTTCAGTTTTGTCCCCTGCATTCAGCAATTCTTGGCCCGTTCAGTCTGTCCGTTCTTCCAGCTTCCATCCCTCCTCACACAATTATATCCACAGCTGTCAGTTCCCAAAAAAGTCAGTCTTCAACATTCTCATCTATGAAAACTTTACTCACGGAAGTAGTTCTATGCAGGAAGATAAAACTAGGATACCAGATGTCAAGAAGTAAGTGAAACTGTAACCACCTTTAAAAATATACTGTCAAACTACATAGGATCTAAGTAGCATCTAACATCTTGAAAGCATGTCAAAATTAATCAACTAGAAGAAGCAGGTCTCTATTAAAATACCAGACAGCATAAAAGCAACTTTTCAGACCTACACAGAAATTATAGAAAGGCTGGTAACTTGGAGGAAATAAAACCACAGACTTCCTACTGTGTAAGAACAAAGTATGACAAGCATGAGCAGCAGAGAAAATGTCATTAAAGTTCTGTGTGGGAAAAGCTTTAAGTATGTATCAATCAAGAGAATATCAGTGGGAAAATGGTTTCAAACCATCTGTGGCTAACAGCAAGGTATACTTAGAAACACACTCTCACCTTGAAAATTTAATGCAGAAAGGAAAAGACTTAAATAATCAGTTTGCATACTTAGTGATTCCCAGAAAACTTTTCAGCCCATCCTGTGTGAAAGTATATGCTGGGACATAGCTATGGCTCTTGCTGTCAGGGCGTATTCTCATGGAAATTTCTGACTGAATCACTCAGTGGACACATTTACATGGTAAAAAGCTGTAGAAAAATCTCCCAAAGCCAGAGGAAAGTTACACTGCCAAAACTGTTAAGCTCTAAGTGGGTTTCCAAATAAAATTCAGTTGCTCTATTGGGTGCCACTTGAATGAGTCAACAATAAACTAAGGCACTAGTTAAAAAAGGCCTTTTTAATATGGAAACGTATCTTTCAGTTTCTGAAACAGCAATCCCCTTGAGAATAAACTGAAAGGCGAGACTTGTGAAAGGCTTTGCCCAGTTTCAGCCCAGTGCCTTTCTTATGTTTAGAGATGCATTCTACTGTTGCTGCATATCAAGTTTGCAGCTTTAGTGTGGTTTTCATCAGTTGCGCAGAGCAAAAAAACCCATTTCTTTGGACTTTAGACAGCTTTTTAACATTTTCCGTATTGTGACTAACCTTCTAGCATCCAGACCCATTCACGGACTATTTTCATTCTTGTTAACCTCATCTCACGCCTTTTCCTTCAGAAGTTCATCTGTTTGACTACACGAAAAGTTCACAGAAGATAAGATTAAAATGAACTTCTTTCAGTGAAGGGCTGTTGGAGTTTGTAATTAATTTCATACAGCAATGAGTCCTTGGAGGCCCACTGTTATTTCATAATTATCTTCATAATTTGTTTTGATCTGTAGCTTTCTCCACGTACTCTTTATGTCATTGACATATTTATTCTGAAAGCCAAATATCTGGGGTGTATGGTTGACATTATTGAGGGTGACTTCAGGAAACAAAGAAAACCCAAAACCCTGTGGTAAAGAGGAAGTATGTAAAACCTTGTTGATTGTGATGAATGCTACCAAACATTGGAGTTGTAAATACATGCCAGGGTAAATTCTTTCTTCTCTAAAACTACCAGTAAAATACCAGATGTGAACCTTAAATATTAAGCAACTCAGTTACTTGAGCTCACCAAAATATTCCAGAATATGATTTCAGCATTATTAAACAGCTGTTAAAGAGTTAGGTCCTTCTGCCCTTTACCCCTAAAAGGTATTTTACGTAAGAATACTTTCTCTTTGATTACTTGAATAGCACACTGTGACAATATTTCAAATATGTTAAGCAGGCTGCCTTTTTGTCGTGTTTTACCCAGTTAGCAAGGTTGTACTTGGAGGGATGGCTCCTAGAAGGTGCAAGACATGGCAGCAGTTGAAACATAGTCTGATGTTTGAGAAGAGGGCAATATTTGCAACAAATACACATTTCAATTTCCCATATTCTGAAAAGTGCCCAAACTTCTGATTTTCTAGTAAATTGAAAGGTCCCTGTGCAATATCATCTTCTTTTCTACTTAAAAATATATATTTACATGTCTATTTACAGCCTTTCTTTCCACATATAAGAATATTTTCCACCTCATATGAAAGCTTCCCAGCTTAGACCAGCCCTACCGTGGAGATTCAGAAAGTGCTATTATTTTCATTAACTCCCACCTTAAAAAAATGCATCAAATCAGTGTTTGGAGTCACACATTCTGCTCGTGCAAGCTTTGTCTTCTTGGTAAGAGACGGAACAAAAATTCAGTTGCATTTGTGGTGGCCTTAAATTCTGCCTAATATTTCATTTGATTACAACTCAGTTCTTTATAATTCTTTAGTTTCCATTTAAATGCTTTGTTGCTATTTAAATTTTCCAGTTACAGAACATAAAGTCTGACAAACAACAGCAAGAATTAACATATACTGCATATATGAAATGAGCCATATCTATCATCCTTAGGAAGAAAAATAAAATCCCCTACTGCCAGATCTTCTTGATATTCATAGCAATATTTGGAAGAAAAACCCCACCCATCTGCCATGAAAGGAATTTCTCATGTTGATCCTTTCACAGTCAAACAGGGTGGGTGGATAATAGCATTGAAAACAGGGAGTGAAAAAGGGGCTAAGTTTTAAATAGCATAAATGAGAGCAGCATATAGACAAGCTTCCTTTAATCGGTCAGCCAGCATTAGACAATTCCAAAAACTGGCAGTTAACAGTATTTTTCTTAGCTTGTGGTATTTGAAGGACATTGATATACACATCAAACAGAATTCAGGACATGCATTGTGGAAGTGCCAGCTGAAGCTTTATATGTAAGTTAAAGCTGGATTTCAATCCCTTTATCATACACGAGACATACAGCCTCTCTCCTACCAAATTTCCACTCATTTTGAATGAAGAATTAATTTTCTGAGGATTTACAGGTAAATGTGTTCATTAAAATCTAGCCTTTAAAACAAAATTGTCACATACCCTACACCAAAGATTTAGTATTGGTCAAATCATACAGCAAGCTTGCAATGCTTATGTTGTTTTATTACTCATAAAATACAGCATTAAAAACATAAAATGCTAAATTTCTTAAAGGCGTCCTGTTAAGAAAAAATAAAATCCTTTTATACATGGAGGGTATGAATAAATGTACATTTCCAAATCTTGAACTTTATTCTCCTGTTATTTACCTGCTTTAACTTTCCTGTTGCTTTGTCCATGCTTCACTATGCACAAATGGGCATGTATGAGCATACGTATGCCCAAGTTAACAACTTCTTTCTGCTTTCTTTGGCCACATTAACTAATTTGAAATTATTTCAGCCCAAATTAGTTCATCTTCCTCAAGTGTGACCCTTATTGAAATAATATCTTTTGCCATCCTTTTTAATAACTAGCAGTTCACCCATCAGCAGAAGTGGCTGCATAATCTCTTCTCCTGGAGAGACTCACAAAGGCAATATCCCAGTGACCTAAGGAAAAAGGCAGAAATTCTAAATTTTAGTCTTCTAAAATAACTTCCTGAAAGCAAGTTGGTAACTTAAGTTATATTGCTGACAATGGAAGATGACAACCCTTTTGATAGATACTTCTCTGTATACAACCTGTAAACCAACATTGTTTTCTTGAAGAGAAAACTACTGGTTAAAGGGCAACAGGGAAAGAATTAATGTATCTGTTCAGGTGTCTCAGTTGTCCTGTTTCTACATACTTATAATGAAAAAACAAATTTCTCCTTGCATGGGAATTGCTGAATATCTTCCCCTAAATATTTATGCAGCAGTGATACATGCTAATGAGAGACAAATGAAAACCCTTGAAAATCAAGAAAGGCTCCTTAGCCCAAGCAGCTAGTTACCAAATCTGCCAACTGTATTGTTAGATCATCATAGACAGTCTTTATAGAAAAGTTGTGATATACCAAAAATGATAAACTAAACCCAGTTGCTTTACATTTGAAATATCAAGAAATACTATTAACTGTTTTTTAATGCCATCTAGAAAGGAAAGAGTGGGTAAAAAATGTAATGTGACACACTTCTAGGTAAGAAAGACTTGGAAACAGACTTATAATGAATGCTTTAAAGATGAAAGATAATTACTTCTAGCAAAAAGCTCTGAATGCTTCGGCTACCATAAAAGGGAACAATAAACCTCTGGCAAGTACGCTTGGGAAGATGTGACTAAGTGAAAGGGTTTGCATCTGGAAATAAATTTAGGATGTTGCAGTGCTTTGAAGATAAGGATTCCCAAATTAGCTGCAGGTACAGTTGATCTCTGAGGGGTGAGGGGGCACGGATTTGCAGCCCAAGATGCGGAGGGGGAACAATGTCTCCTGCCAAAGTGTATAAAGAGAGCAGAGGTTGGTCCTGCTGGTACCAGGCTCTGTGCAGGAATTCCCCTCCACAGGCACAGGCTGTTACCACTTCTGCAAGGGCAACTGACACTCAACACCCACTTCTAGGCAAATGCGCTACTAAATACAGCATAAAAGAGTCTTTTTTTTCAATTTATTTAATGACTCTTTGTGACTTTTTAAAGCAGGCACAAGATTTCAGTCAGGACTGGAGAGTAATTTTTTTACATGTATGTAGAACTCCATTCCTCTCCCAAGAATGGCCGCTGTTCCATCCCAGTCAACAAGAGCCACAGACGCTTAGCCAACACATACAAAGCTGTGGTCTTTTGAAAAGGAGGTATAAATCTCCGAGTTTATTTCTGTCCTTCACCGTAGGCATCTGTTTTTGTAGAAGTTTGTACCACCATGCAGTACATAACTGGTGAAATGCCAAGGAATCATTTGGATGGAAAGCATGCTACAATTTTAAGAAATTATTATCTTTGTTCCCTAAATGTTGCATAATCAAGCAAAGAAAAATTGTTGACATGAGAAAGCACAACTACAGGCTGGGCGGAGAATGGATCAAGAGCAGCTCTGAGGAGAAGGACTTGGGGGTGCTGGTTGATGAAAAATTCAGCATGAGTTGGCAGTGTGGGCTGGCAGCCCAGAAAGCCAGCTGTGTCCTGGGCTGCATCAGAAATAGTGTGGCCAGCAGGGTGAGGGAGGGGATTGTCCCTCTCTGCTCCGCTCTTGTGAGACCCCACCAAGAGTGCTGCATCCAGCTCTGGGGTCCCCAGTGCAGGAAAGACATGGAGCTGCTGGAGCAAGTCCAGAGGAGGCCACAAAGTTGATCAGAGGGCTGGAGCACCTCTCCTGTGAGGACAGGCTGAGGGAGTTGGGCTTGTTCAGCCTGGAGAAGAGAAGGCTCCAGGGAGACCTAGTCGCGACCTTCCTATCCCTAAAAGGGACCTACAGGAAAGCTGGCGAAGGGCTGTTTCTTAGGGAGTGTAGTGACAGGACAAGGGGGAATGGGTATAAACTAAAAGAGGGGGGATTTAGCTTGGGCATTAGGAAGAAATTCTTCCCTGTGAGGGTGGTGAGGCACTGGCACAGGTTGCCCAGAGAAGCTGTAGAGGCCCCATCCCTGGAAATGTTCAAGGCCAGGTTGGATGGGGCTTTGGGCAACGTGGTCTGGTGTAGGGTGTCCCTGCCCATGGCAGGAAGGGTTGGAACTAAATGATCCTTGTGGTCCCTTCCAACCCAAACCATTCTATGATTCTATGAAAAATATTACTGCTTCTAAAAGATTAACATTGATGAAAGAGAAGAGCTGAACACCACCTTACCTATTCTAAATATTTTTACCTTTTTGGAGACAAATATTTTTGAAACTATACTATGAACGTATTTTTCATATGCATTCCAACTGTACAAACTTGAATGGAGGCGAGGCGAGGGGAGGCGAGGGGAGGCGAGGCTTGATTAGTTTCTTGTATCAAAACATATAATTTTACACTGACTTCAGTAACTGGAAAACCAATTAATGTTAAAATAAAAAATGAAAATTTCTGAGAGGTGAGAGGTTTATGATCTTCATTGTCTCCTGAGTGCTGCTTAAGGTGCCAGACTCGGTGTAAAGCTACAGATACTAGTTGCTGTGCTAGATTAGGGATTCATGGTGTGTTGGCTACTACATTGAAATATCTCAAGTTTTCAGTTTGCAAATATTTACCCTACAACAAATGTGAGGAGTAAGTTATCTTACTAATTTGGTCCGGATAGTAGCACACACAGAGTTGTTTCAAAGTAACTGAATCTGTAACTTGCTTCTCCTGTGATGAGTCATTCATGCAGCAACACCTGTAACCCACTGCATTTTGGAACAGGTTTGCTGGCTTCTCCACTCGAGGTCACCTAAAAAGGTTGATCTGAAAAAATAAAATAATTTATTGTGGCTTTATTAAATTGCATTAAATTTGAAGCACTCACTGACAACTTAAAATATTCATTTTGAACTTAAACTGATCGTTTAGTTCACTTCCAAGATAACAGCAGATTTAACACTATGTAGAAATTGTTTCACTTACCTAAAGTGAGACAAGTATCAGATGAAGTATCAACTCTGAGACAAAACACTTTACAACTAGATCATTTTGTCTTCAAGACTTACCTTTTAATTCTTATTTAATCTGAGAAACCTTTAAGGCTTCTCCTAAAGTAGGTTTATCTACATGGCAGTAGGACATTTACTTGATTACTGGATAACTAGTGGCAGCCAATAACACTGGATAAAATCTAGCAGGACAATAAACCCTATGTGTCTTCCATCTTTCAAAGGAATGACTTTACTATAGGAGAGTCAAACTTACATTCACCAGCAACACAGTCAATATATGAAAATTTGCCAGACTTTTAATGTTAGATTTGCTTAGGGCAAAGCCGAAACATCCAAAGTCTGCAGCAGAAATACATGTAGTGCCCTCTAGCCTTTAAGAAGTATGTTAACTACCTTAAGTCACCTGGTGACCAATTAACTGATGATAGAAACGTCTCATGAAAAAATTGTCTTTGTGGTGCACTTTGAAACTATTTGCTGCTAAAACCTTTTTCTTTGCAAAATGAACAGGTTTAAATCTCACTGAAGCGTAGGAAAACTTAAAGAGTTACTCTGAAACAGCTAAATCATGCTGTGGAGGACAGGTGACAAGACATTAGCAGTGATTATCAGTATTTCAGTGCAAGCTCCTGTTTTCCAGCACAAGTAGCTGCAGGGACAGAGCCTGAGTTTTGGAAAACACACCGATGTACGAACACACATGTGCAGACACAGTCATAGATGCACATAGACGTGTATGCAGGCACACACACATGTGCATGACCAAAAATGCACAGAGACACACGCACATGTGCACATACACAGATCCAGTCCAGGAAAGCAGCAGACTTTCTGGAACCACCACAGAAAAATCCTCAAAAGCATTCAGTTGGCCTAAAATCTCAGAACAGTATAAAACTATGGCTCCTTTTGTCCTGAGAAATATAAAAACAAAATTACAGAATGGTACTTGTTCTTCCCATTTCCATATGATATCTATTGGCTGTCCCAAGGGTGGTTTATTTTTTTTTAAAGGATCTCTCTATGCATCAGCCTGCACAGCTCTTTGTTTCGTATTCTTTAGCATTGTTTGGTATTTTTTAGTATGAAAAAAATTTAAAAAAGAATAAAATATTTGCTTTGCTTTGCCTGTGGTTTCTCTTCTCAGTGGGAAACTGAATCTAATGCCAAACCTACTGCCCAACACATAGATCAATAAATGGGAAGTGATGCTGTTAGTGAAACTGATATGGAGGGGCTGAAGGAGCCCTTCTGCCCCACTGCTGGGCCCATGAGCCCAGAGGTGCAGCAGAAGTGGTAGAAATGGGGAAACTCTGGCAGGAATGGGGAAACTGCGGCAGAAGTGGGCAAAGGTGGCACAGTACACAGCAGGCATCGCAGGAGGAGTTTCAGTGCTTGGGCAGACATCACTACCCCTGCAATCAATTCTGATCTTTCCCAGGGAAAAGACGCTAGAGGGAAGGGGCTCCTGGGTTTGACCTGTGGCATTACTTTCACCTAGAATGTCCAGATTTCACAGGGACAGCAGAGAGCATTAAATACTAGAGAAAATTAATGAAATCCCAAGTTTAATTGGCAGCTACTACCGATTTTAAATAGATTCTCTTAAAGAATAGTGTTTCTGAATCACTGAAGTTCAAATATAATTGAAAATGTGCTTATGAGAAACATTTTTTGCAAAGCCTGTGAAACTGTGAGGATTAGGTTGAAGTATCCAACGTGATCAATATCTTGCAATCGCATTAAGGCCTCAGGCAACAGGGGCCGTTGTTCCTTCCCATTCCCATTTTCTGTTTTCTGTTTCTAGGCACCGTCATAGGCAATCAGACACGAACAGAAAATGAATTTGCTACAAGCTAGTAGCATTGTAAGTGGCTTTGATATAAGTGGAACAAGGGTCGGTAACTTCTAAGCTCCAGTAGCCTGATAAGAATATTAAGTTTACCATTTATCCCCAATGAGTGCTTGATTAGCCATACAGTGCTCTGCTGACAGAGTTCACTAAAAATACATTATGCTAATAACACTTGAGTGCCAGCAACACTGGGAAAGCCCAAGTCTTAACACAAAGAATGAGTCATTATGGTATTTACCTGGCAGATACAGTGATAGGCAAAAATATGACCTCCTAGTCCTGTTTGCAACCATATGAGTAGAAACAGAGGTGATTCCTCAAATCCTGTAAGGATTAGGAAAAACAGAAAGAAGTACCCCACATTGGCACGCTGGCATGTGGGAAATAGAGACACTTAGTTTTTCAGAGCAGGCAGCTGTTAGCGGGGACAGCTCACTTACATGTATTTATCTTTGTCTAAACTCTGTCATATGGCTGTTCACTAGTGCCTCTTTCTGCCTGGTTTAACATCAAACATGTTTCCTCCTTGCTGTGTATTCACACCACAATCGAGGATTCCCACTGTGGTCCCACGGGTCCCCGCTGTTCCCCAGCACACTGCCATTGCCCTGCTACTTGTGCTCCTGCTAACATGGATTTGTTCTCATCTAAGGGAAGAAATTATAGGCTGTTTCGTCTTTCTTAGCATCAGCTACAGATGTTAAATGTGCCAGCAACAACCCAAACCGTACTTCAGTATATAGGAGACAGTTGGGTAGAGAGGCTCATTGCTACTTCAAATTAACTCACTGAATCTCACAGCTTCTGCCAAACACTGAACACCCCAGTCCTCTTCACAGTTCTCCTGTCCTCTGCCATGGCTGCCAATGTGCAATTAGCAACCTGCCTAGCAGGCCTCTGGACTCCACACAGAAGGTAGACACGTCCTGCAGCCGACTGCCTGGCTGCCGGCTATTGCACAGGCAAATTAGTGTACAGTACTTGGCCATGACTCATAGCAAGGGCAAGCAATCATTTCACAGACATATAACTGAGAGTTGTTTCTCAAAAAAGGATCAAGCTGGGGGGAGAAAAGAAAAAAAAAAAAGCATAATTAATCTGGTCATTAGAGCTGGTCAAATGTGGGGTTTTTTCTTTTTTCCTTTTTTTTTTCTCCCCCCAAATCTTTTACTAGCCAAACATGCTTTTCAAGCCCAGCCAAAATTAGATCAAATTTGAAAAACAGTTTCAAAGAACAAAGATAACATTTCAAAAGGCAATGGATTGTCTCTTAGATTTTTAAAATATTTGATTTTTTAATATGTTTTAGAGGTACCATAAAAATATTTTTAAGAGTTGATAAAAGTTAAAACCAAAAGATTTGCTTTAGAATGTGTAAAACATTTTGGTGTACCTGAAATATATCTTTATTTTTAGTGCTTCATTTTGCCCAGAAAATGAAAGAACAAAAAAATAACTTGGGACTCTACCAATTTTAAGAAATGTTGACAGTGAGCCAAAACCCTCAGCTACTCACAGGCAACCATTACAAGGCACCAGACTGTTTAAATGCAAAGGTACAAAAGAGCTAATCTAGTGTAGCTGCTTGTGCGTGAAGTAATAATGTGAGAAAGGTCCAGGCAATGGAGAAAAGCAAGCACTTCCATGCTACAGTTTGTCTCAGGCTAATGGAAAAGCTTAAAATAGGTCAGATGAATCATGCTTTAAAAACGTCCATTTCTTTTCACAGACTAGAGGGGAAACACAGGTGATTGGTGCTGGTGTAGCAGTCTACCTCATCAGTGCCCACAGTGGGGTGAGATTAATTTCTGCATTTCAATAATTCACAAAAAAATTAATTTTTTATGTGAAAGACTCAAAACATGGGGTCAGAAATTGGATGGGCTGGCCAATGGAGAGAACATAAGCTCTTGTTGGTGACTCTGGCATTCAGCAGTTTATGCCTTACTTATTCCCACATTTTCTTCCATTTAACCCTCTCATCTTCCTTTTTTTTTCACCCATCTTCTGTCTTTCTCTCTTCAAACCACACAGCTTGATAACTGCTTTTTTAGAAGCTACTGTTGACAGTCTACACCTGCTTCTGTCATCTGCTTGCTATCTTTCATCACCATTGGAAAACAAAAGAGGACACTTTGAAAACCATGAGCACTTAGGCGTAGTAGGATATAGCAGTTCTCCGAAACTGGCAAACTGTACAGTTGTCAGCAGAAAATTACATTAGATGTAGCTCCAAGCAAGAACTGCTCTGTTTTTTCAAACTTTAACTCTGAAAAGCAACCTTCATTACCCTTCGCTTTTTAAGGTATTGTCTAGACTCAGACATCTTTTTGAAGGTTTGTTATGAAATCAAGTATACCAGGAACCCTAACCTCAATTTTTTCATTTCACCCTTCAAGGACCTACTGTGCATTCCATATGCAATATTACAAGTTTTACATTCATCTAGTTTTCTTGCAAGTGAGGCAACAAGGTCCTGAGTGGGACCTTAGAAGATTTTTCTGTTGGTCCAAATCTGGCCAATGGTTTCACTGTTGACTTCCACGTTAACAGGACTGTGAGCAAGTTTCAAAAATATAACCCCTACACCTAGGCAGAAGAGAGTTTCGTGTGGAGTTATTAAGTGTGTATTCTTCATTATATAGGCATATGTATACGTACATGTATATATACACAAACTCTGCATCTATGTCTTAAATTTAATTTCATTTTAACTAGAGCTTTCTGATGAAATCTACTATATCCTACAAAAATACAGTAAGGATCACAACAAAGCTTAAGGGTAATCTGTATTGCTCCTAGCTGTAAAAAAAATCAGGGAATTGACTACACCTCTAAGGAAAGAGAGTAATGCCTGTGTCACACCACACCATAAAAGGGGTTTACAGGCACTGGGCAGGTAAACAGAAAATATAATTCCAAGGAACCACCATACTCCTGGATGACTGAACTGTTAATCACTTTGTCTGGCTGCATGGAAAGTTAAAGTAAGCTGAAAGTTTTCAATTTACAGTGAATAGTGTACTTAAGCAGCAGAAAATTATATACTTACTGTTCCACTCCAACTGTGTATGATATATGAAGTACAATGAACTCCAGTAAAAAAAAATAAATGAAACCAGGTGGTAAATAATCAAACTATACTCTTCATTAGTCTTGGTATTTACCATTTTGCAAGCAAAAAAGAAGCCGCAGGCAGGGTTAGTGCCTTTTATTTCCTACTGTCCTTTATTCTTTGCCATTTATATTACCATTTTTCCCTTTTATATTTTCCTTATTGTTCCTTTTTTGTCCCCACCTTCTGGGATCCTGAGATTGTTATTCTCCAAATTTACTGTCAGGTGTAAGCACTCTTTGGTTTATAAAGTTAATTACCCATCACTATAAACATGTCAAAGTCTGTCCTGTTAGCATCCTCTCTTTCCCAATAAATTCTCAGTTAATTCCAGAAATATAGGACAGGGCAGAAATTTTTTTCCTGAGAGCTTACAAACTTGATTTTTGGTAGTGGAAGGATACACTTGGATACACACAAACTACATTTGAGGCAGAATAGTTACGATCAGGTAAAATCCTGCCACAAATTTCTGAGAATTTCATCAAGGTAAGTGGACAGAGACTTTGGTAGATACTGAACATGAAGCAAATTAAAGACACTGGAGGATGAGGTTCTGTGAAAGCAAACCATCATTCTACTTTTAGCCAAACATGTAAAATTGCTTTTATGGAATTTGGGAACTTTGACCCTTTTTCCCTGACTATTTAAAATCGCTCATCATCTGTCTTTTTCATCGTTCTGTGCTCTACTCTTGGCAATACTAGTGAGCATGTTAGACTCAGAAACAGTAATTAGTATCTGTTCATACAAATGTTCTGGCCTGTTTTTTCTCATTACTCAAACTCCATACACAAGACATGTTTAGAAGCATAAATTGTTTTCCTACTGCGCTTCTAATTAACACTTCCATTAAGACCCAGGCAGAGAGCATGGAACATACTGAAAGAAACTGCTGTTTACAGAAACGGTGATAAAATGTATACAAATATGTCCTGCAAAGTGCAATCCAGCCAGTGACACATGGATGTGTTTTGCTGTGTATGTAGGCACAAACAGATGTGGTACACTCACATGCAAGACTAATTTGTTCATTAACATTAAAAAAACTCGATGAACAACAGTACATTAATTTTTATAATTACTGCTTGCATGCCCATATCACTGCTCAGTTTAGTTTCTGAAGCCCTCGGTAGCTTCAGACTGACTCCTGGGCATGATCACACTGGAAACTTCAGGTGCCTTCCACTGGTTTTGTATTTACTAGATTGGATTTATTTGTGTTTTTACATTCATACACTTTTTAATTGCATCCAATCCTCTTCTCATTCTATGTGAAAATTGAATTAACCCTAAATTAAGCTAAATAGTAACAGTTTAGCGCTTTTTTTCCCCCCCCATCTTGAAAGGAAGAATGAATTGATCAAATGGCTTGCTAAGCATCATAAATAGTTCTGAATTTCTAGAAGAACTGATTTATGCTTTTGAACAAAAAAATGCATAATCTTTTTGATTTTGCATATATTCTATACAAAGCCAAGTAAGAAAAAACCTCCAAGCAGCTGTAGCTAAATTTCACGCCCAGAAATCCCATTGTGAGACTCAGAAGAGTCAATCCACAAGGAAAGAGATTAAACAAATAGTCTTGTGTCCTAAAGTGCAATAAGCTTTGCACTGTGAAAGTAAGTTTGAAAGCCTGACAATTAACTGTAACTCAGGGTTGGTGATAGGGGCATGTTGTTGTCTTTGTTTTTAATTACATTTTATTGAACAACTAAGTGATAAGCATCAAAAGACAAGATTGTCTTGGATCATCAAAGACGGGGGGAGTTTGTTTGTTCTGTGAAGTCAGGCAAACTAAAAGAGTTTTTCCTGTGTTTACCTGAGTAATTAATGAAAGACCAAATTGCTTTTGAGCCAGCAGGCTGCAGTTAATTGGAGTTATGTGCATTCAGTAAACTTAGTGATTTGGAGCAAAAACGATTTACAGTGTGGGTGACAACCCTTTCCAGGAAAATATCACAGCAAAGGCTGAATATTAGAAGGTAGCTTGCAGATGATGTGATTTATGTGGAGAGATTTCTCTTTTGGTTAAAGTTTGAAAGTAGAAAAAATAGTGGATTAAATAAGCAAAATGCTTAGAAAAAGTTTAGTTACATAATAAGTTTAAAAAGCGGGATTCAGACATTCAGCCTATTGCTATTATTTCTTTAACTGGTAAGATTAGTGAATTCAGAGAAGTTTGCCAGTCTACCCTAAGGAAAATTATGTTTGCAGGGATAGACATGTCCTAATTTCTGAAGTTATTACCCTGACCACTTTTATAATGTATTTCACGAAGGACTGAAGACGTATTGTGATGCTCTTAATCAGATGTAATAGCATCTAATAATCTACTGTTACTATCAAATAATAGTTAAGACAATTTGCTTTAAAATGTATGACTCAAAAGGCCAAGAATTATCATAATTTGTAAGCCTGTTGGTTAATTATTTTATTTTCCAGACCTGCCTGAGAATGTTAACCAAAGTTGCCTTAGAGCTGTGGTGGTACTGGGAATCGAATACTGCCAAGGACAAGGCTGCTGGGCAAAGAGACAAACGGAAAAGATGTCCCCCTTCTTTCTGATGAATGCTGTTAAGATAAACATACAAGGTTCCTCTTGCCTCATTTCTTTAGTAAACCTAGAGTCATTTTTTCTTCATTCTCTTAATGAAAGAATTTTTCACTTATGCAAGAACAAAAGTAAAATACAGATGAGGAAGTGTTCTTCCTCCCTTCCTGAAGACACTGACTCTTAGCCACATATACTCTTTCTAGGATCTAGTTCTCACCAAATAAAAATGAACTGATCAGACCTCAATCTCAGTATGCCTTATGAATTTATGCACTAAGTATTTATCTTATTAGTCTGGAATATCTGTTAAACTCAGCTTTTTCTCCACACAGATCTGTGCCAAAAAATGCTTTATCCGGATTTCTTGGACTTCATGATACTGTTGACTGGTGGATATCTCCATATATTTTTAATAATACAAAATGTGGAATAGCACGGTTGGTTCAGTTTCACATGACTTTAAATAGATTTGTTTGCACTATATTACATTCTTCTGAAATAAGAGAAGATAAAAGATATGCATTGTTCTCTGCTTTTAAAAATCATAATTTTACTCAATCTTCCAGTAATGATTTTTATAGACAGTTTCAGAATTCTTTGTTCAAAGTCAATTATCATACTTCTCCCTCCCTACCTCTCTTCCTTTGTCTTCCTTGTCCTTTCCCAGTAACAATGCTGATGACCTCTATTGGTATTTCCTCATACTTCCAAGCATAGAGTGTAATCAAAGTAGTATATAAAATCTCATTGTCATCACTGGGTTAGGGATCAGGTATGAATGCCTTCACCCTGAGCCCTACTACTGAAATGTCTGCAGCACTTTGTGGGAGGTAGTAAGATATTTCGACAGTTTTATTTTTAGCCTATCTATTGGGACTAAAATTATGCAGTGCATAAGAACTCTCAGCCTCAGGTGCTGTGGGTGTCTGCAGAGGCTGCAGTATAAGCTGTGTTTAAGTTGTTATGGGCTAGATTCCCAGTGGCTTCCTTTCTAATTTGATAAACCTGGAGATCCATTATATTTTCATGAGTGGTTCATGAGTTAATATAAAAAGCTGGTTCAAGTTAGTAATAAGGCACACATACCCACACTGGACTTTGATGAGTTTGTCAAGTTGTGCTGTATGAGAGAAATAGCATAGGGCGCCATTTTTTTTAAAACAGAGTTCTCCACTGAAGGCAATGAGGAACGGTGCTGAAAAACTGGACCTCTATTTCTGGTTTAATTTACAGCAAATTCTGCCACCCTTGCTCCCACTGATATGACCTCGTATTCTGAAAAATGATGATGAAACCATGGGATTCCATGAGAAGAAGAGTTGCTCAGAATGCATAATATCATTGGAACTTGGTCTTCCTCCCCTCTCCCCGTATAAAATGCTACAGAACAAGAGAATGATACTGAGTTCTTTGTTTTCATTGACGTTTGCTGTTATTTACTTTATACTTAGACCTAAATGTTATATAGCTAATGGTCATTTAATGAACCTTCATGAGCAGCGTGCAAACAAGATATAAAAATATATGTATTTGTATATGTACCTATAAACACACACACAAATATCTGTACAAGTGTGTTCTCACTGTTAGTTATTTGAATTGTTAAATTCCTTATTTCTTTCTTCCACTTCCAAAACTGTTGAATACAACATGTGAGGCCAAAAAACTCAAGGCAATGCCATTATTAAGTGGAAAGCAATTACCTCATAGCAGACATTTTGATAAATACAAATAACGTTATTTTCTCTGTTTATTTAAGAACAACAGCTTTCTTTCAGAGAGATGGGAAATTGTCAAGAAAAGTACTGTTTTATTGCATAGTCACTGGCTCTTCCCCAGTCTTAGCAACATCTATTATAAATAGTTTAATTTTCTCTCCTTGTTTGATAGTTATTTTCATTACTTATTAGGATAATGTCATGAAGTCACTGGTTATTCATTGCACAATTATGTAAATTACATTAAATCACTGAACAAATTGTTAACAAAAGAAAAGGAAACACACAGGCATCTAAGTATTACCATGTACTTCCAATGGAGCTGAGAAGACTCAGCTAAAAGCAATATAAAATATCAGGGTAGTGAAAGAGAAATACATTCTAAACAGATTTCTTTTGGTTGCACTCACTTTATAGGAAGACCTAGTGAAAAAAATTTCTGGGAATAACATTTTTGGCAACCATGAGCAAGGGTACTCTTTGAAATACTTTTCCCATTTCCTAGCCCAGAACAGATATGTAGTGTATTGAACAATTATGTTTTGTGAATTTTGAACCATTTTAGAAACCCAAATACTCACATCAGAATTCTGACAGTAAGATCTCGTGGACAGAGACATGTTTTACACTTATAACTGTGTTGATACTCTCTTTTATCAGCAGTACTCTTCCCCTGAGAACGGTTAGTGCTGCTGGTATGATGCATTTTCATAGGACTATAGCTGCATCACTACTTTTACCAGTATAATTATACTAGTGTGTACAATATTATTTACAAAGCAGGTTCACAAATTACCTTTGTTAAACCAAAGAATTCGGGAAAATTAGTGGATGCACTGTGAATACTGAATATTTAAGCAGTCTGAAGAGCCAGTTTTACCCTGAGGAGCCAAATAGTTTCTGTAAGTCACAGTGTTCTCACAAACTACATACAAAGAAGAGAGATTTAACTGAATAATTAAATATTGCAGGGTTTTTTTTTTTTATATAGAACTAATATTCGGTATTACTAATCTTGTGAATATATTATTTCCCAACATGGCACTTCTGCAGAATTTATTGAATGTGCGTTTCTGAGTTCATGAAAAAAAACATATACAAAAAGGAATTTTGCTCTTTTCATGAGCAAAAATTAATATTAAATGCAATGTGTTTGATTCCCAGGCTTCCATAGACAAGTGACTTCAAATATTTCCTCTCCTGAAACTATCATGATCTGTGGAATTAGCCAACAAAATAAATTGTAACTTATGAAAATACTTCTTTTGTAATGATTTCTAATCATTATAGTCTTCCTATGCCATGTGTGGAAGGTATCCAGACAGACTAGCAGGGATAAATTCAAAGAAATTTAAACAGTACAACTCATAGTGCGATCTGTGGGACCGAAGTCACGATTCTGACATTCTAGGAAAATAAAAACACAGACCAACTGAACCTATTGGCCGCTGGGCTCTCCACTAGTGTATCCCAAAGAGGAAAATAAGACTGCTAGCATTTACCTAAAACAGATGCAGAAATTCAATTAAAAATTGAAACTTTCAGTGACTTACAAGCCTATTACTTCCCTTCAGAATGGTGGTGTTTATTGTGAAAGGTATCAGTGTAATTCTGCTGCATTACACAGGACTTAGGCTCTGGAAAATCAGCATGGTGTTACAAGCTTCCTTGCACAGAGGGTAAAGAATGGATGGACTGGATAATGTCTCCATCCCTGTGTGTTTCGCCCTCCAGTCAACTACAAACACCCACATACACCTGGCTACTCATACTGGCCTGGCACAGAGCACACTATATGGGATCCTGTGGGAATGGAGTGGAGAGGAGAGGAGAGGAGAGGAGAGGAAGTAACATATGGATGATTAATTCCAGACACAAAATCCAGCTAGCAGGCTCATTTTCTTATATGGTTTGTGTAGGCCTGAGTAGATAATTCAGATATCATAATGCCAAGTCACATAATAAATAAAAACCAAATTATACTCGTCACCTCGTATTTTGGCCAATGCAACGTTTGGCCTCATTCTATCCTATGGGATCATTTTCATGTAAAACAAGCCAGAAAGTTTAGCAAAGGAGAAATTGTTCCTAGGAATAAGAGATATGTAGAGTCCCAGATATGTGCCAAGCCCAGAGTTCCTTTAAAGGAATAACGATATGAGAAGTTACTCTTAATGTGGTTTGGGGATAAATTGTATTTGTTGCTGCCTGATTTGTAATGCAGAAAGAAACAAGAGACACAAGGGGTTTCTCACACACAACTACAGATCCCAGCACATAATTTTTGCTGCATACCTCCATAGCAAGCAAATGATGCTCCATAGCTTATATCTAGAAAGGGAAAAAGATCTTTTCAGTGCACCAAACAGTGTAGTCACAAACTATCCCATGTATTCTCTGTACATTGAAAAAAAAAAAAAAAAGAGAACGGGAAATACAGCTGCTCATTGCATTAACAAGCTGCTGGTAGCATTAGGCTTGATCCACAAGAACTGCATTGCACTGGACAACTTGTAGCCAGCCTGCTACCTGATGAAGCGTGCAGCTATATGTTAGGCACGAAGGGCTTCTCCCCACCACAAGGAATCTCACCAAGGACACAGTGTCCAGGAGTCACTGGGTGGCAGGGGCCAACCTAATCCAGCCACCTCAAATATCCTGAAGCATCCTTTTGAAGCTGTACCCCGTCCTCCAAATCATGAAATATTTGGAGGAAGAAGAAACAGACAATGCAAGAATGACAACTAACATACTGATAGCACTGTTGTCAGGATAGGATTCAAGTCTATGCTCCATCAAAGATAATCAAGTTCTTTACAAAAAGCAGAAATGATTCAGCCAGAGAGATTGCAAGAGCCCTGAAACAGAATATGCTGCAATATGGTGGTCAGCAAACATCATCTAGTATAGAAAATGTGCTAAAGTAATCACATCATTTTACAAATATAATTTTTGCAGGTGAGTTTTATAATTTACAGATATATATCATTTTACAGAGATATGTTATTTTACAGATGAGTTCTATAATCACTGAACTATTGGATAAAAAGGAGAAACTACACTGTCCTCAGCTGTGCTTTCTGCAGATTTGAAACTGTTTTGACACTGCTTTCTGGATCAATTCCTCAAGTGACCTACACAAGGAAATAGTTACTTTCCAACTCTTAAGCTAGAAAGGGATCAATACTGCCCTCTGTTTTCCTTTAAATTTCCAAAAATATGTCATCTTATTCTTCCAGTGACAAAAGCTGTTTCTAAATACTTCACATTAAGCACATCCAATTGTTATTTTTAGTTTTTGCCCATATAAACGAGTTTCTAGAAATCTAATGGAGTATAAAGGAAGAAGCTGTTCCTTATCAGAAGCAAATTCTCAAAAACATTTTAAGGGTACTCTATATACAAAGTTGCAATAAACAAAAATTTTAGTACTCTACATACAAAGTTGTGGCAGGCCAAATATTTAGAACTCTTAACATTTCCCCATGATACAGAATTTTTTAAATGAAATCAATGCATTCTAGGAAGGCAGTGAGGAGAACAAGGCAGCCTGAAGCCTAAAGCTAGGAATCTACTAATTAAGATATGCAATAAAAATGTTAATCAAGTAAACTTAGGGAGGATGGGGGGAAGAGATTACCTAATCCTCTTGGCACTGTACAGTGTCTCGGTGCTCTCAAACAGAAAAATGATGAGTAGGTAAACAAGTAAGAGAGAAGAAAAAAAAACAAAACAGGTCCTTTGATTCTGGGCCAAAGAAGAAACTGTTCCAAATGGCTTCTCTAACCAACATTAACAGTTCAAATAGAAAACACTCAGATCTAAGAGCTCTCTCTAGTGTGCCAGCCTGGGGATAGCTCACAGAAATTAGCCAGGCAGCCTGAGAACCTGGAGTATTTAAAATGATTCTTGTGAAGTATGGTCTTAGCAACATCTTTTGTTATTCTATTTCTTTGTAACTCTACTCCACCATTACAGAACTATAAGTAAACACAATATTTGGTTCTGTGTCCTGTATTATAGATGTTTCACTGATAACCAACAAGTAGGTACTTCATTCATACTTTTATAGATCCCTAAAGTGAGGACTTGGCGATTACACCTGTTTGTAGCATGTTGCCCAGTAAATAGGGTGCTGTTTGTAACACGCTTTGTGCTAAGCTAACAGCACAGAACACCTATCAGGCTCTGTCTGAACTTATTTTGTCCTAGCTGGAGCCATATTTAGTCTTGTTTAGCTATAACAACTATTATCGAATGTTCTGGTGACTATTACTTTGTTTTAGCTTGTAAACCACTGTACTGGGTAATAGCAAGCAGTTACACAGTGCAGAATGAACTACTTATGATGCTAGAATACAATGAAGAGTAGAGGAGTACTGGCATTGGGTGATAGCAGAGATGTTGAAACCACGGGCACAGGATGACATCAGGGACCCCAGGGCTATAAACATGTCACCGATGGTCAGTCAATGGTCATTAAAGGAATGACACCACGTGAGCAGGGTAAAGACAGTTTTAAGGATAACAAATCATAGAATGAATCATAGAATGGCTCAGGTTGGAAGGGACCTTAAAAGATCATATGGTTCCACCCACTAGATCAGGTTCGCCAGGGCCCCATCCAGCCAGAATGATGAACATATATCTAACATAAGTCAAATGTACTATACACAGTAATGTGGAAATGTGAACCAATGAAGAAGCAGTAGGGCATAGATCATATTATAAAACATATAAAATTACTACAGACAGACCTACAAATGAGGAGGAAGGTACATTGTCATTCCATTTCTCCCTCAGAAAAGGACTATGATGCTGATGACGGACTGGCTGTAAACTTTTCCCCCAACCCTGAACCAAAGTGTAAACCTTAGGACCAAGAATCACAGTGGAAGGATGACAGTAATACCAGAGAAACAGGGGGATACTAGACTGTTTGTGTATACCAATCTTAACTGTGTATTATCTGAATCATAAGTATTAATACAATTGTAAGCTGTCTAATGCTTATTCTTTGATCAATCTGTTAAGACATAAACTAGAATAACAATAAAATCCCTTTTTGTGTATGGTATGTGCTTATTTTCCCTGTAACAGAATTCTGAGTGTAGCAAATAGATGTGAATAAATGCAACTTACTCTGTAACTTGGGTGCAACAAACTGGCAGCACTTGCTGGCTGCACAATATCCCAGTGGATTTCTCTGGTGTTTTGAAGAGGTAAGAAGATACATCTCCACCAAGTTGTTGAGCTGTTTTAGGAGATATTAATAATATAAAGTCCAGAGAAAACATCTTCCCATATTACTCAAGAATCCCCTGGTCTGGAAGTAGGATAACAAAGAAAATTAAAATTAAGGATTGTCCCAATTTCATAATAATAGACAAGAAATTGCCATCATTGGCACCTACAGCTCGAAGCATGATGCTGGACTGAGGACTGTTTAGAACCATCTGTCTGTCATGAATTCAGAAACCCA
This sequence comes from Psophia crepitans, assembly GCA_013399095.1. Taxonomy (NCBI): domain Eukaryota; kingdom Metazoa; phylum Chordata; class Aves; order Gruiformes; family Psophiidae; genus Psophia; species Psophia crepitans. Next base: position 618,594 of record VWZZ01003805.1, on the reverse strand, counting down.
AACCACAGATTAGGATTTAACTTTCTATCCAATACACTAGGACTCTGTTTCAATTCAGGACAGCTAGGCTCCTTGTGCAGGCACACAGTGGGGCTTTTCTGGGATTTTTGCCCTCTTGGAGGAATTGCTTTTTTAACATGAAGAAGATTGGTGCTCAATACCCCAAGCAATGATACTAATTTAAGTTTTTCAGTACTGTTAAGATCTAAAATGCTTACCAAATAGCTTACTTCAGAGCCCTTACTATTTTTTAATATAATTTACCTTTTCATTAGAAAGAAAAGCCATTAATCACAGCAATTGGCTAATTTCTGGCAAAAATAAACCCATTGGCACTAATTTTGATAAAGTTGTCTTGTTATGTTACTGACACTATAGCTTTAAATTTTCTGACCCGATTTTTTTTTCATTATATGTATAGTGAATTATTTTGTCCAATACAAAGAATATTATGAATTAAGCTTAAAAATATTATTCAGGTTAAGTGTAGGTCATTCTGTAAAGCTCAAACACTGTATTCATTTATTTATTACCTGGCTAAAGACGCCTGCTATTTGGGGATTTTATACATTGATTTCAGAGAGATTGCCTTCATGAACTGTCTTAACACTTCTCTCACTTCTATTACTTACTTTCCAAAACAGTAATAATGATGTGAGATTCTGATTGCAATGGTAATACTCCTGTAACTAATAAACATAATTATTAGAATTTGACCTCTTACCTGGAGAACTTCCAACAGTACGTGTAGTTTAATTTCATACAACAAACTTGTATAATACTTGGATTAGTTGTTTTTTTTAAATGCAAAAATTCATTTTTATATGAAAATATTACTTTTGGTAAGGTATGACAGTGCCAGATCAGAACAATGAAGAAAGAATTATATGAATTGAACATGAATGTATAATACCTATATGGAGATCACTTCTCATTACTTTTTTTTTCCAAATCAACATAATTTAAAGAAAAATATTTTAAAAGGGAAAATTAAAAATTTAAATTTGCATATTACATATTTTTAAATATTTTTTTTATCCAAGCCAGTCACATATGTTTGTCTTCTACTAACATAAAAAGAATGTGTCATAAAAGCTATGAAAGTAGGGAAATTAAAAATTATAATGACATTTTGCACTTTTTTTCTCTAGATATCAAAGTTAGCTATAATTATTACCATTTCACAAAGAAGGTAGCTGAGGAACAGAAGAGCTCTCTGAATTATCTGTGTACAGACCTGAAAGCAGGTCAGAAAGTCCCTCTGAGGCATTGTATAGCCTTAGTTTTAATTTTAGTACCCTGGCTTTGTTTTCAATGGCAACATATACAGTTTTCTGTGTACAGGTGGTGTTTTTCGTGTAGTCTTCAAGTAAACAGGGATTTCAGCACAATGCACATATTTACAAAGGTGAAATGCAACCCCACTAGCACGCAGGTTGGGAACAAATCATGTATATCAAGGAGAAGTCTGGAGAATTAGGCTATAAATACACAGAAACAATGACAAACCTCTAACCCTTAACTGTGTACCACTACAGCCCAATACAACAATTTACTATGTCAATAAAACTGGATGGAACATCAGCAAAAAATGCCTATAAAAAGGAAAAAATTCTCTTCCCAAGAATATCAGTGACAAAGGAAAGGTTAAAACTGCAGTGAACATGCCTTTTTTCCTCTGCACTCTGGAGTTATAAAGAAAAAAATGAAATTTACTCCACTCAATAGTCAGTGATGTATATAATTAAATAGAAAGGTTTCGGAGAATGTGATTTTATGGTTACCGTAGCAACTAACACCTAGATGGTCCATATTCCTGTGCTCTTCTACCATCAAAAAAAATAAAAATCCATCTATGATCTACTTGAAAACAAATAGGTTTGTAGTGCTCAAACTCCCATTGTTCTTTGCAGACATCTATTATCGCCCAGAATCAGGCTGCCCCGATAATCCTAATCTGGAACTATTCCAGTGGTTTAACCAGACATCAATATGTATTCTCCATGGCTTAACCTATAGCATAGCAATGGAAATCCTGTGCACAGTCATATGTGGCTCTATTTGGCCATAATGTGGCTCTAATTCTGTATATGGGGAGAGGAAAGGAAGCTTTTAAGTAGCTGTCGCATTTCATAGCCGAAGCTACTTACTTGTATTTGGAAAAGTTTTAAATTTTTTTACAGCAGTCGCTCATCCCGTCCGTTTAAGAACAGTAAACTTTTGAAACCTTATTTATAGTGAGCAGAAGTTTAAAGTTTTTCCCAAAGCTCACCTTAAGGTTGTTCTAGCGTGAACTGAAGAGGAACTAAAGCAGAAGTGCTGAACAGCTTATTGCCAGAAAGAATTTTCCTGTGTTCATGTTGCTAAGAAAATCTCCTCACCTGTCTGATGTTACATCTGAGAACTTCAGAGAAAGGGACAGCAGAAGTGTGACAAAGAATACAAAGTTATGATCTGTTGTAAAAGCCTGTAGTACTCATGGACACTAAAACTATTTGTTCTGAGTTTAGAAAGTCTCTAATTGCAAATCTTTCTCGTGAGTTTTTCAAAGGATGCAATAACGTTCAAGCATGAGAACAAAAATTCAGTCCAACAAAGTAAATTACCATTTTATTAAGTTTACCATCTTTTGCCTCAGAGGCCTCACAAGTGTTACTCTTAATTTTAAATGTAATCCTTGAGTCGCTAGGAGCTTGCTTCTATTCTATGCACATATGAAAGGCAGAATTAATATTAACATTAATGTTAAAAGGCAGGAAGATGTCATTTTTTATTTTCTACTGAAATACCTTGTTATCATTCCAGGGAAATCTGAGAGCAGTTTCTTAAAACCTCTCTCTCTCTTTTTTTTTTTTTTTTTTAAATGAGCATTTGGTTCAGTAATATCAGAGGTGGGAAAATAAAACATATAACATAGAACACCACTTTATCATATATTGGGTTTAGATCTTCTAATAATTGACTGTAGAATACATCCAAAAGTATTATTTATTTATTTATTAGCTAAATATTTCTTATTATAATGACAGCTTCCCCTTTTACATTCCTTCACTCTTTTCCCTGTGGGCCTTCCAATCCTTACTTCTAGGCATCTTAACTTTAAATCATACTCATTTCCATTTTGTGATCAGAATATAATTACCTTGGTACTGCCAGACAGGTGTATAAGAAACTACCTTTTCCTTCTCAGTCAGTTCATCCTTTTAGAATAACAATGGGGGAAGCCCAGCTTTAGAAATAGGACTAGGGAGAGGTTTTACAGAGGCAGTATGCTACAAGTTTAACTATAAGCCTTTGCATACTTTAAGTCTTCATCGTACCTGCCAACCCACATGCAGGAGACAGATGTTCGTACTTCCACTTTGTTAACTACCTTGTCACAAAACATCACCATTTATGTATTATTTTGTGGAGGTTTGGTTTACACAACTGAGTCTGCATTTCCAACTGTGCTTGAGTAGGACTGGAGGAGTACCTGTTAAAGCTACTGGACTACCTTATGTTTATGTTGCTGTTTTTAATTATTACATTTAATATTCACAGAACATAGCAAATATTTTAAGTCTTCTGTGCTCATTGCAGTTTAGTTTAGAGTTTGTAGCTCTAAAACAGAGACCATTTGGCTGCCTGCAGAGGTTAGGTGACATCTGCATTGTATTTTCACTCGGGTAGCCAACCTGAGATGGGTTAGCTGGTCGGTGTAGCAAGACAACCAAGTATCTAACCCAGCTATGCAACTTCATGATCTCACTCAGGTGCAGCCAGCAAGGAGCACCGTGTGTAGGCTCATCCGTGAATTTAAGTGAGACCACTAAATCATTTCACATGCATTTGAAAAGAGTGATCATATGTGAAAAACTGACGTCATGATCAGTGTGTGGCACTTGATCCAGAGAGCAAGCAGAGAGGAGATCTGCATAAGATACGAAGAGGGAGACTGCGGACTCCTAATAGTGGGGCGCAGTGAGCTCGAGCACTCCGCTGACGGTGGTGGTCGGTGTGACGTGTGAGTGCACGAGTCACGTGTTGGCATCAAGTGTCAATTCACCAGTCTCAGACCAAGAAGTTGATGTTGTTTACATGCTTTGTAGGTTTCCTAAGGGGGGTTGAACCCTCCACTCTCACCGTAATATATATAACACTTTACACTGTGCCAAATAAAAATGCAAAATGAACAGTTCACAAGGTTAATAAACAAAGGTAGATTTTCTGATAAAGTTTATTATTTGTCTTAGGTAAACTGCCTTATACATTTGACATATGTTCAGCACTGTGGAAACACGTGAAATATGCCACTGTCTCCTGACCTACGCTGCTGTGACTGAAAGTGGAACTGGAATTATTTGAGGGGAATTGAAGATGCTTCACCTTCAATAAAACATACCCTACCCTTTTTCTTTTCAACACCAAATACAACTTCAAATATGAGGCTATTCAGCCTATGGAATCATAAAACACAGGCATAATTTACAGGCAGATAAAGAAATGCCGAAATCTCTGAAGCACATCGACACTCCCCAAAAAATTCTTACTGTAACCCTGTGCAGTGTTAGATTTCAACTGAAAAAAGAAAGGGGAAGTTGGGAGGGCTGATGTTCACACACCATCAGTCCAAAGTTATTTAGCACAATTGTTTCTGTAATTGCAGCTCACTGGGAATGTTCAGTGCTCAATGGTCCTCGAAAATCAGGCTTCCAATTGGCTGATGCTGGGTTTTGTTAGATGCACACACTGAGCTGGGAAATTCAGCCGCTCGCGTCAGGGCCAGAGAATTCTCAACACTTGCCACAGGTTTTGGAGCGAAGAGGGTCTTAACGAGATCTAAGCTGTTTTTCTTCTTACAAATATATGTGTCTCTTGCTGAATCACTAGCGCATTTAAAGTCTCCAAGCTACTGAAATTCAACAGTTGTTTTAAACTGGGGAGAATGAAAAGTTAGTGACAATAGGAAATGACTTTTCTAAGAAATGTCTTAAGGAACTTAAAATTAACCATTTATATCCATTACCTCTGATGAAATAGTTGTGTCTGAGATGTCACAAATGTTATAAAATTCAGACTATTAAAAAAAAAAACGTTTCCAGGTAAGTGTGTGGGTTGGGTTTTTTTTTGTTTTTAGCAGTATATGCAAACCATTCCTCAACTCCTAATCAAGATAAAATCAAGTCTTCAAGCTTTATCAACAAGAGCAGTGACAGCCTTGCAGCTGTGATAGCAGAGAAATACTAGTGGATGTCAGATGACAAGAGTACACTTCTGCTTTTGGGGTGGAGGGAGACGGGGGAGGTAGTGACTTGGGACTGTAAAGGTGCAGGAGCACATACTTCTGGCCAGGACCACAGGTTGTTTCCACATCCGATGAATGGGAAAATCTCAGCAGAAGTACTAAAGGAAAAAGTAGTGGATTGGTCTAAAGCTTTTTGAGGTTCTTCTGTATCCTGTACCCCCTTCTAAATCCACACCTGAACATACAATAATGACAATACAGGATGAAAATTAAACGCTATTTTACAGAAGCTTCCATTTTGCTGCACCACAAAGTATTGCAGTCAATAACTCTGCTGCCTCAGGAAATACTGTGCTGAGTAAAATCATATCTCTCAGGGGAACAGAGCTCTGCATTCAAACACTTGATCCTACTTTATAGATAAGACTGTTCTCTGACAGTAAAGAAAATTGCAGTCCATGTGTAGGAGCTATATGAAAGAGCATGCTATGAATCTCAGGATGGGACTGAGGAGCGCTGCTGTTCCTGGTGAGCAGCCTGTTAGAGGTAGCCTAGATCTCTGTGGGTTCACAACCCAGTCTACGGCTTCTGCCCATGTAACTTGGTGATAACGCTGTGGACTATCAGCTTTGCAGGGTGAGGGTGCTGATTCAGACTCTTTCTCAGATGGAGCAGTGGCAGTCAAAGAGGGCTAAGCCTCCGGGCTGGGAAGGAGAGACTCAGCAGTGCCAGAGCTGCGACATGTGAGCACACTCAGGGAGAGAGAGACAACCCCAACGCATGCACATGTAGGAATGCACAGAAACTTGGGAAAAATGGGTAGAAAATCCTCACCAACAAAAGACTTGCAAAGAGGCCATGATACATATTTAGTGTGGATAGTGCTGCCATAGCCATTATTCTTCCCAAAACTCATCACATCTGTGTTTTAGAGAGGAAGGCAAGAGGAACAGACTGCCAAAAAGTGACCAGGCTCACAGGCACTCCCTAAACAACATCTCCTGTTGTCACCTCACGGGGACCAGCTATTATGGCAGATGCTCACACCAGCCAGGGCATTTGTTTTCTTATCCCATCAGTTAAATTCTTGAACAGTAGTACAAAGCCACAGTAAACAGACCAGCAAATCAAATCCATTACTGACTGGTATGTGAAGTTTAACCAAGACAATTTTGCAAAGAAATAAACCGTGCAAACAAAGCTCTATCTTTCACCACGTCCTGCACGATGCCTAGGTAATCTGCATATTTAAACAAAGCTTCATGGTGTTCATGCCTGAAAGTGCATACCGAGGGAAACTGAAGCCAGATGGTTAGATGTCAAAGTGACTAAAAACTGCTTTTAAAAAGGTAAGCTTCCAATAATTAATAGTCCAGATCTTCAGATAACGTAAATCATTGAAGTGAATTGCACAGTTCTGATTTACACTGCCACATAATCTAGTTGTGTGTGTCCAACCCTTATTCTTAGAAACATTTAGCACAGATTGCTTGGATAACTCATTTTCAAGGTGGGGAGGGGGGAAGCGAACATCCATTCGCTGAAAGCCTTTAAGGATATGACATATTCTAAAGCACTCTAAAACATAACCATGTGCTAATTAAAACATCATACTTTTAAATAATAAAGCAGGAAAGACATACAACTCCAGCTGGAATAAGCAACCCACTACAGCGTACAGACAAGGCAGAGTTTCCAAAGGCACGAATGGCAGTGATGTACCTCCCATCGAGAATTCGTGATGACAGGTCAAGGCAGACAATCTGCACTCTCTCAGTATCCTAGTGGAAAGACGTCAAAAAGCTTCCGAAGACAAAATGACTGTCACTGTTCTTTGCTGATCAAAGAAGATTTTGCAGTTTCAGTTTCAGCTTAATTCTTAGCACTTGTAGAGTGGTTAAAAGATATTACACCCCTTCCCACCTGGTGGACTCTTGTGTTACACCATGCATGGCAGTAATGAAGACAGATTAATGTTATTTATTTGCTGACACTGACAAGAGTAGCCTGCCTTTGTTTCTGTATTTTATCATTAAAGTCTTGTTTTTCAGCCTCAAATAGCCCCAAGTGCATTTCAATGCACTGTAATAATTAAGTAAAAAAAAACAAAACAAAACAAACAAACAAACAAGTTTAAACAACATTAATAGACTGGGTGAGATCAAGAAAAGGCAACACATTGTGCTCAGTGTTGACTATCCAGCCTTAACATACTCAAAACAAGACAAAAGGAAGGGTAGGTTTATTTATAAAGGCTTCCCCCTTTGAATTAGTGTTCAGAGATCCCTGTTCATCAAGCACTATAGGTAAAGCACTGAAAAAAATCCCAACAAAACAAAGCAACAACAGCAAAGCTGGGTTGGTAGCATTGCAGCAGAGGTGGCTGCCCAGAGAGGCTGTCAAATCCACAAATCAGGTTGTCACAACCCAGATAGACCCAGCCAGAACTGACCTGATCTAGCAGTGGTGACAGTCCTACTTTGAGCTGGGGTTCCAACTAAAAGACCTTTGGTGATCACTTCCCACGGATTTTTTGGCGATTTGATGATTCTATGAAAACGGCGTCCTGATGTCAGGATGTGCTTGGGCAGCTTACAGCCTGACAAGAAAAGAAGTAATGTCGTTGTGCCTTTGTAACTTATGTGCAGCGTGAGACGTTCTTTGTCTGCCAGTAGCTGTATAACTCTTACTGAAACAAGCAGGCAAAACATCTCCTAATACAAATAGTTATACTTTTAAGTACAGTTTTAATTACACTGACAAAAAGCATTGATTTTCACACATGGAAGGAAATTTACTCTGATGCTTATACTTAGAAGACCCAGACCATAAGTATGACATTCTTGGCTTGCTACTTTTAAGTTTGTGAGCTGGCTTTTTTCATGTGCTTATTTTTCTCTTATTAAGAATTAATTAAAGAAAGCTATCAAGCTCATCCTTCTGACTGAAGTCAGCCTTCTTTGCTTGGGTAAGTACAGACAGTACTTAAAACTGCGAGCAGCGTAAAGTCTATTTTAAAAATGCTTTTTATTTTAAAGGGTCACTGCCAAGGTGATTAGCACCAAATCCAAATGAGTTTTTAACCTGCTTTCTTCACTTTATTGCTGATTTAGCTAGTAAAATCCTGCCAGCAACACCAGTTTTAGAACCTGGCCTTTGATGCCATACCACAGCAAAAGGCTTCCTGAAGTCCAAGGAGATTATGTCTACTGTGGCGCTCCTGTCAGCTGTCATTGTCACTTCCTAGGAGAAGTTAATCAGATTTGTTCAGCCTGACCTCTGCTGTAGCTAGCCTGGACCTGTCTAAAGCTGTACCTGTCGGGTGCTCCCCATCAGGGTCCTGCTCACCTCTGCAGGCAGGCTTGGCTCCCTCCCAAACAGTGGGGTCGGGTCAGCTCCCCTCCCTGCTTGGCCTCTTATCTGCCTCCTTTGGCTAGCAGGGAGTCCAGTCTCTTGGCCACTTGTCCTCTTTCCTTATTTAGCACTAACTTAGGGGTAACGGGTGTTCTGCTTTCATGTTTCCTCTGTGTGACAGGACGGGTATGTACATCCTCCCCAAATTCTGCAGCTTCATGATTATTCACAATCACTGGCTGAAATGGAGCTATGAGGACCATGGGGTGGGGGGGAAGACCCTGCCCTGGGCCTTCCCAGCACTGAGTTGTAAAATCTTCCTTCATTTCAAATGTTTATTCACCATTAACTCCATTTTCCTTTGCTCAGACCAAGTGTGTTTATTATGTGGAGAGCTGGTAGTGATGTTTTTAATTAAGGTTGTCTAATAATTTCCTTTATAGCTTTCATTTTTCAGTATAGTTTATAACCCCAGGAACATTAATCATTCTGGGCTAAATTTTGCATGCTTCGTTTCTGCCTTAAGTGGAATGGAATATAGGATCATCAGCTTCCCTGCTTCCTATTTTTCTTCCCCAAAATATTATCTTGCTTTATTAAAGTACAGTAGGCTGAAAGCCAGACAATCATAAATTGCACTTTCATAATTTCTACTGCATAATGCTAATAATTCTGTGCAATTGTATCTGTAATCAAGCGAGGTGTTATGCATCTTTTGCATAGAAAGCAGAAAACTGTCAGTCCATCAGCTTAATCAGTGAAGCAATGGAGGTTTTCAAAGGTTGTGCAAGGTCACCTGTGTAAACTGGGATTAAAACTTCACGGAAGAAATGTGATGCTGTCCACCATACACAGTGTTTCTAGACTGCTTGCTTTTGCAAAAATATTAAGCAGAAGAAACCAAGACATGAAAAGAACTTCTGTAGTCATCATATTTTTACACTCCGATTGTGCAGGATGCCATGCATACAATATAATGCATCAGAGACGCTCTCAGTTGAGCTGGGACTACCAAGCTTTTCCAACACTCAAAACAGCTGGCTGAAAGCCTAAGTGAAATATTGCCAGCTCAGCATGGGGAGTCACACATCATTTCTAAAGGTTGCAATAAAAAGTTACTATGATTATAATAAAAAAAAAGTTATTTGAGTTTCCATTCCACTGGACATCTCAGTAGTAAATGCTAAGCTAGAGTCTTGGTGTTCTTGCTCTTTTCCTTTCCCTTCTCTTCCATTTCCCTTCCCTCTTATCTCTTCCCTCTTCTCTTTGTCTCTATTTCCTCCGTTCACAAGGTTAAAATTACATGCAGAACAGAAATTCAGGATTTCTGATAAATTCCTGCTTTTTTATTCTGCATCATGACCCCTTTGGGAGGAAAATTGTCCTCAAAGACTCTCCAGAACTGTAACTGTAGTCCAGCATAGATACAAACAGATATATAGCCTATAGCCTTCCAGCATCCACCAGTCCAACAGGTATCTCACATCTTTTCTCCTTCAAAGTTAAGCTGTTCAGAGGTCTAAAGGGGCACAAGGTGTTCAACAGATGTTGAGCACTTCTTCTGTCCTCCTTGGTAAAGCAGAAGGGTATTCATCTGTGGCCCAACCCTGTTTGCCTCAGCTGGGAGAGTAGTTTCATTGAAGTTACTCTTAAAGCACACAGGCTTTGCCCCTTGTGAGGAAAGCTGCCTTCACCTTTGGCACTGAATACAAGATCACTCACTCTTCTGCTTCTACTACAATACTTAGGTCCAATGGATAAGGAAGACAACCTGATTCTAAAGTTCTCCTATTCTGTAAGGTTAACCTTCACTTTAATCCCTATACTCTTCATTCATTTTTGTGAGAGCGATTTCTTGAATATATCAGGTCACGAGCTTCAGTAGCAGAAAGAGAAGGGGCAAAAACCATTGTTAGACAAGAATGCTAATTCTGAGATTGAGCGTAGAAAGGTTGAGTCAGCCTGTGCCACATTGTGAGAATTCAGCAATGCTCCATTCATCTGTGTGACAAGCCTCATTATGAGGAAGCTTTTTAAATGCAATTCATTCTGAGGAAGCTTTGGATACAGTTCCAAAAGCAGAAAATAAAACCTAGGAGAACTAGGGAAAGCAAAAAGAGCAGGCAGTAGAATCAAGCAGGAAGGCATACAAAAATCAGCTCTTTTGCAAGTTCATTTTTTCATTATGTTTGACACTCTTCAGGAGACAGAACTGTGCTGCACATTTGTGGCCTCAGGCAGTGAAGCTGGAAGAAGATATTTCAAGAACTAAGGAACACACACAGAGCTGTATAACACAGAAAAGATATAAAACCTGAATTGACAAGATCATGATGCTAACTTGCTCCAGGATTACATCAGCCAAGGTAGTCTATTTTGAAGTTGAAAATTCTACATATTCCTAACTAGTCAACCACTTATTTGAACCTTTAGGTGGTGATCAAAATATGTGGCACCTACAGTTCAGCTGAAAAATTAATTTAAAATCAAACTCATCACAAACCATTTAGACAGATTTTTCTGAAGAAAACAAGCAATACCTGGAAGTTACGTGTGATTTTTTGGGGAGATGAGAGATATCATCAGTAACATTTCCAAGCAGACAGCTAGAAAAATATATAACTTGATGATGCCCTATGGGTTCTAAGAACCTTTGGAATTTCTGTTTGTCATTTTTAAGTCAACCACACCATCACTGAGAAATTAAAAGAAAACAAACAAACAATGTTTTGTGCTCCCTCTGCTGGCTCTGAAGCAGCAGATAGCTGACAAATGCTAGACCCAGAGCTTTGCTGTTTGGCAAAATTCAGTGATGATGAAGCAGAAAGAACAAGCTTCAACTTTCAGTGTGCTTCTGTATGTGATTGGTTTTGCTGTTACTAAACAAGGGAAAAGAAAAAAAAAAGAAAAAACATTTTAGTTCCCTTTTAGAGGAAAAGTAAATTTCTCTTTTTGAGAATGATAGAAAAGTAATTTCTAATGTTCACCAAACTTAAAGACACCTTTCCTGATGCTTGGGCCAAGGCTGTGAGACTGAGTGGCTTACAACTGTACAGATACTGGCAAACTCTCTCCAAATACTTGTTGCTATTCAGATTTTCAGTCTCAGTCTAAGCTAATAGTTCGTCAGGCCTCAGTTATGCTTATTAGCCAAGTAGAATTGAGGATTTAACTCATATGCTCAGCGAATGTAAATACAAAAGACTTCTATTAAAAACATTTTTTAAAAAAAAAAAGGAGATGAGATGTAACACAAATAAATTAATGTGCTCATGAAAGGAAATTTATACTTACCAGGTTTACAGGAAATTACAAATGAGTTTGAGACAGGTTGATATTCTGGCACGCTTTAGTGCAAATGTTTTTCCTGCCCTACGCAGCACCCACCGGTGCTACATAGAAGGGTGGTTCCTCTCACCTGGCTATGGTGCCTCTGCTGGCAGTTCTTTTGGGAAGACAAAGGTGGGAAGAGTAATGTTAGAATACAGGATGACCTCACTACTCCTGAAAAAGTGTCACAATTACCTTTTAGTAAAAAATCAAGAGAGAGCAGAAGTCTGACTCATACTGAACGAAGAACCTCTTAACTTTCAGAAGAACAGAAGCTGATCCATCACCTCCATTCACCTCCATCCCGGGAAAGGTGATGGAACAACTTGTCCTTGGCACTGCCTCCAGGCACATCAAGGACAAGAAGGTTATTGGAACAGTCAGCATGGTTTTACCAAGGGAAAGTCATGCTTGACCAACCTGATAGCCTTCTATGAGGATGTAACCAGGTGGATGGATGATGGAAGGGCGGTAGATGTGGTCTATCTTGACCTCAGCAAGGCATTTGACACCGTCTCCCACGGCATCCTTGTGGGCAAGCTGAGGAGGTGTGGCCTGGATGATCAGGTAGTGAGGTGGATTGTGAGCTGGCTGGAGGGCAGATGTCAGAGGGTTGTGGTCAATGGGGCCGAATCTAGTTGGAGGCCTCTGACTAGTGGAGTCCCTCAGGGGTCGGTGCTGGGTCCAGTACTATTCAATATCTTCATCAGTGACCTTGATGAGGGAACGGAGCGTACCCTCAGCAAGTTTGCTGATGACACTAAACTGGGAGGAGTGGCTGACAC
>VWZZ01003805.1:529541-605542 GCA_013399095.1 Psophia crepitans | reverse complement strand
GGAAGATGGAGCCAGGCTCTTCTCAGCCTCACTAAGCGATAGGACAAGGGGCAACGGGTGCAAATTGGAGCATAGGAGGTTCTGGGATAATGTAAGGAAAAACCTTTTCACCGTGAGGGTGACAGAGCACTGGAACAGGCTGCCCAGAGAGGTTGTGGAGTCTCCTTCTCTGGAGACATTCAAAACCCGACTGGACGTGTTCCTGAGTGATGTGCTCTAGGTGGCCCTGCCTTGGCGGAGGGGGTTGGACTAGATGATCTTTCGAGGTCCCTTCCAACCCTTGCGATTCTGTGATTCTGTGATTCTGTGATCTTTTGCACATAAAAACATATTGGTAAATATTTTAGGTCTGATTTAAGCTGGGTTTTGGTTATAGCATTAACTCAGGGAAAAACTTGCATTGTAAATACAGAATAGAATAAGAAAAGTACATGCACAAACATCAGAGACACATGTAACCCCAACTTTTCCATTGGGAACTTGTGGTGCTCTGAAGCACCATAACAACATGCGTGTTCAAATACATTGCTATCGACTTGGAGCTGTTCCTTTACCAGCACATACATAATTCTGCTAATTCTCTGTCTTTTTTTCTACTGTGTTACTACTGCTCTGGAACTGCATTTGTGCAATTCCTTCTATGTGGGCCACAGTTGCAGAGATCATTTGGGAAGTTCTCATTTGGTGGCATAACTGAGAATCGGCCTAGTCCCAAGGCAGATGCAAGTTCCCCAACAGGATTGCACTAGCAGAGCACCTTACACAGGTGTTGTTTACACAACAACCAGAGGACTGGGACACCTTCTTGGTGTGTCCCACACTTTTGACCTTAGCACGCTCTTCATCATTTATAGAATTGCTCTTAAAAGCAATTTCAGAGGGATATAAAATGCCTTCCTGCAGCAAAGAAACTTGTGTAAGGCACACATGAAAAAGATGTGAGAAAATTCCACTGGCCATTTGATTAACTCTAAGGAACAGAACTTGCTAACATAATGAAGCATGACACATCATCAGGAGGCTGCATCTATCTGAAGAAGTGTCAAACAGTACAGTTTTATGAAGCATGAATAGTGTGCATTATGGAAAGAGAAAAAGATTTTAATTTTATTTCAACCTCAGCTACCAGCCCACCACCCCTGGGGTAGAGATGCTTCCATATGCAAGATTGCATAGCATAGAAAGTCACATAAATTATTATGGCATGAATAACAGTAAAAACCTCAAACCAGTCTTTTCTTTCTTGGAAATCGTAGGCAAATTCCATCTTTTCTGTGTTTTTTTTTTTTCCTTTAAGTATATCCTAAGAAAAATTAATTCTTGCTTTGACTAAAATGGACAAGGAATAACATAAAATTTGAACTATATAAATTATTCATTTAAGTCAATTTTGTAAGAGGAAGACAGATTCAGGGAACATTTTCCTTGTGATTCACTGAAAACTGTATGTTTTATGGGTTCTACATGCTTAAATTTTCTGGATAATTCAGAGTGATAACGTACATCTGCATACTGTTTCCCTCTGTGAATATTACAACTATGAATTATGTTTATAACATCCCAAAACTGGAGAGAGACATCAGAGCTGGCAGCGTTAGGGTCTAATTTTAGAGTGTACCCAGTTGCCTGATAATCATTTACACCACAGACGCTACTGTGCTTTCTTATGAACTGCAGGTTATCATCAGTAATATATTACAGAAAAAAAAACCCAACCCTCCCTCATTTCTGCAATGACTTTTGTGTGACTAGAGCCAGTAGAAAGGAGTCTCAGCTTCCGGTGAAACAGCTTTAAATCCCAGACTAAGATCCAGCTCATCTCCCACCCTGCATGATAGAAGTTGCCTTGCAGGGTCTGGGCTGGCTGCGGAGCTGCTCTCCCCAAGAGACCATACATGGCAGTAGCTGTAACCTTCCCGACCACTGTTGGGGCATCCACCCTTTCCTTCAGTTGCACTTTCAGTCTAGTTTGAAACCCTGCTCCCAAATTTTGCTTCCTTCTATGCAATGTCATGTACAAAGATCATCTAGTTCCACACTTGATATTCTTTCTAGTGCATTTTAACTTATCAAACATCATTATTTCTGTTGAAAATGTCCTCTGGTGCCTTGAAGACACCGTATTTGGCCTTAACACCACCACTAAATGATGTAATGCACTATTTTAATGAGAGAAGTCTCTACCAAACAAGCAACTGAGCTGCTAATATCTTGTTCTTACCACTGTCATGTTATTCATCAGGGCTATGTAAAGATTGGGAATTAATTATTTCAGAGAGGTGTCTTTTCTGAAATTTTCAAGTGTCTTCATCAAGATTCACGTAAAATATTCTCAGACCATTGCCTGAATTTCATCATCTTAGAAATAAAAATTACACAACTGGAATAATAATAAGCAAAATTAAAAGAAAAAAAAAGAAAACAAACCACCACAACTGCATATAAAGCAGGAATCAACACTCATTTTCAGTTGGAATAATCAGACAAATTTCTTTCCTTTTGTACCTACTTTATGATAAGTAGAAAGAAAATGTAAACATTATTCCGAAACACTGCAGAAGAATTATGAGGCTAGTGATACCTGATCACTGTGCCCAGTTATTTTCTGTGTACTAATTCCTGCACAGCATGGTCTGCTTGAGGGGTGTGAAAGATCAACAGCTGTAAAAACAGCAATATCTGCACTGAAGTTTCACACCTGCATGCAGAGGCTCCTTCATCAACTCTGTGAACTTTGTCCTTTAACTGTAAGGCAAAGGGGTTAAGTGTCATGCTGCTGTTTCTTTAGTAAACAATGGGTGTAATTAAAGCTATTATGTATCCTCCAGGCAAAAGGATACCAGTATTAAATTGGAAAAAAATATAGTTTAGGATTTAACTGGCTGGATTTGTATGTCTTCTACTGTAGATGATAAAATGTTACAAAATGAAAAAAAGTGGCAGTAAATTTTTGTTAGGGCACAGGAAATGGCTGCAACACTTAGCTGCAAATGCAGTTCATAGTGAAGGGTTATTAATAAATATGTTTCTGACAAGAAGTTTATTTTTTTTCGTATAGCATAATGTAAGTTGCACTGGATTGCATTTCATCTAGTAAACAGAGCTACCTATGGAGCTGGAAATAACTATAGCTGGAAAAAAACACGAGAGTTAGCAGCATCACTTTGAAACTGTGAATTTAAGCCCAGAAGTCAGTGACATAGTAATCACTTGCTGTTTTCAAAGGAGACTACGAAATTAGCAGAGAGGTCGGGTAGAATAAGAGAGGTGTAATTCCTCATTCCCTGAGCACATTTTAAAAAAAAAAAATGCCGCTAAGATGACTGGAAGAATTTAGTTTGTTTTTTCCAAACTCATCAACTATGTAAATGATAGAGCCTATATTGATAAATGGTTAAAATGGAATAGAACAAACCCAAAAAATTGGAATCCATGGCAACAGCTGTCCAAAACAGAACGTCTCTGTCTTTCACCTAGAAACCCCCAGCAGGTTGACTAATTCCATGCTGCAGAAATGTCTTTGGGATATGCTCCTGCTGGTATCCTTGTACCACCTGTTTTGGAAGTACTGTACCACGGGCCTTCGCATTTGCTCAGACTTCTGTAAAAAGAAAACATCACCTTCCATCTGATGTCTCAGTTTTGTAGCTACAAAAGATGAACATGCATAAGCAGTGGCTAGGCTTACAGAGGCAAGATGCTCACATGCAGAGAGGGCTCTGTGCTGCTTATTTCAGGGAGGCTGGAGTCTGCCTTGTGATTTTTTCCATCCAAGCAAAGTGATTGTATGGTGAATGAACAGTAGATTTCATGCATGGGAAATAAGATCTATTCTATACTAGCTGGTAAACGAGGGCCCAAGAATATTGCCCCTTCAACTTCAGCCTTAAGTCTTTAAGAGTTTCTTAGAAGAAACATTTTTTTTTCAAAATATATTCAGTTATTGATATATCTTCCTTTTGAAAATGTCATGTCATGGCTGAAATAATTTATACAATGATAGACCTTATGGTCTCCCCCTGCTGTTACTGTAAATGATATTTTTCCTTCTCAGGGGAAGTGGTCTGAAAAAAGGTTTATGTAGAGTGGTTATGCTGGGGAATGGCTAGAGGTAAGGTACCTGGAGAATAACATTAACTGCACCCTACAGGTCATAGAATAACAATAATATAAAAAATAACTCTTGAAAATTGGGGAGGCCAACATAACTGGAACTTAACACTGTAGGTAGAAAATACATGCACAATGATCTTGTATTGTGAGAAAGCTGTTCTAAACAGTTATGCTGAATACATTCCTTCTAAGCAGGTGACTGGTGAAGTAAAGGGCTTTCCATTTGTTTTTTTTAGATTATCTTGGAACATGCTTGATAAAACACTCATTTACCACAGAAGATCTTACAATGAAAGCCACCAAAACTGATACATACCGATGTTTTATTGACATGGAACTAATTCTTCCACCCCAGGACATATTTTACCTATTTAACAGTAAACTTTGCTCCGCTTACTCTTTGATGCATCAGCACCACATATTATTCAGGACAGTTACTGGTGTGTACCTCATGGTATGCTACTGAGCGCTGTACCCCATTGGATTTCTATCAGTAAAGGAAAGATGCTTCCTTCTCAGAGCAGTAGTAACAACTGATAGTTTAAGAATCAGTATTTTAACTGAATCAGTATTTCAGAAATCTTAAGATGTCCTTTGTGACATCTCTGTCTTCCAATTAATCCCATTAGAAGCTGTGCTCCTGCTGGGATACAAAGTTCCACATTCAGGCACGCAAGCAGGCAATCCCGTGAAAAATTAGTGTTTGCAAAGCATAAGCAAATAAAAAAGTAAATAACAAAAAGGCAGGCCTCTGAATGCCTTTAAGATACTCAAAAAAACCCACATTAATTCCTCCCAGGGAGAGAGAAGGTGCCACACTAAAAGATGGCTTCTAAGCTTGGTGCTTTACTGCAGAGAGAGTGCGGGAGCAGCTCCATCCTGGTAACTAGATACTTAATTTTTATGTTTTCTTGCTCTTCGTTGCAATGCATTTACAGCAAGTCGTTTAGGCTACATTCGTTCTGAAAAATTAAGCCCTGGTACTACATTTCAATCTTAAGAATTTATTTCATTGCCAGATGTTAGAAGGACACAGGAAATAAACACTTGAAAGTAGACAGAAGCTGTGTGTGCCTGGCTTACTTTACAGCTCTCAGATTTTCTTCTTGCACATACCATAAGACTGTAAATCCCATATCCCAAGATTCCAAGAAATAATTTCCAAGTACCTGAGTATTTTTCTAAGATTCTGGTTATTTCTACACAGCTGGCAGCTCTGGTTTATTGCATTTAAGAAACAAACCAAGCAGTTTTAAACAACATCATTTTTTGAGACAAATTACCTTTCTGAAACTCCAAAAAAGTAATCTCACTCAGACACAGGAAGATCTATTGTCCTCTCATCCCTAGGCATAACTTTCATTAAAGCAGATCAAGGAGGGAATACACTTTCTAGTATTTAGATTTTTAAAACTATCTCAAATCAGACCTGTGAAGAATATTAAAGCCGTCTTAATGGACCAGCCATTAAAAAAAAGAGAGTAAAACACATACATTTACTGCGCAGAAGCAGTGATGTATTACACACTAGCACAACTCCATTTTACTGACTGCAGTATATTAACCCTTGCCCAACAACACCAAGGTAAAAGACAAAAAAAAAAAAATAAAAAAATCAGGCTGTAGGACTAGAGTCCACTCAGAAGAACAGCAGTGGATCTTACCGAGGGATCTCACCGAGGGATCTCTGTGGTTAACTAGAAAAATCACGGACAACTATAAAAGGCATAAAACTGTCATGAGCAGTATCCCATTCTCCTTGTAGATAATCTTCTTTTAAAGCCTGCTAACCTATTTCTGCCTCAGAATCTGTAACACCACTGACATAGAAATTTTAACTTCAGTGATACAGTAAACATGAGCACCATGCTAAGATAGAAATTCCTCTTCTTCCACCACAGAAGCCACAGATGTTACTTCGTGTTTCTGTATGCAACAGCTTCACTATCAACTCCGTACAGAAATAATTGGAACAGGTGGGAAATTCAACAACATATGACCAGCAATTCGTATCATAGCATCTCAAAATAAAATACTGTCTAAGCTTAGAAAACATTTAGTGGAAAATAAGATAATATCACCTTCTGCTTTTCTTTTTTTAACATCCTTCTGAAACAACCAGCAATGTATATACATAGATAACATAAATATATCCTATATATCCTATATAATCTCTCTCCACTATTTCTTTCAAGGTCTTAACTAAAGCCATTCAGTAGTCTAAGCCTGAAAGTTATTTTCAGCACCCTAGGGTAACTGCCCTGCTTGCACTCTGTTTTGGAGCAAAGCCAGATAAAACACTCAAAGCTTAAGTTCATTTTTTTTCCCCCCAAATACTTTATAATTCTTTTCCACTGTTATAAAGAAAAAGACACATTGGGTAGTGCCCTATTAATACTATAGGTTCATTGTTCACAAAGGGATTGGAAAGAGTCTGGGAATAAATCAAAATTAAGATTATTTTTTTTCCAAGTCACCTAAACCTAAACATTTTTTGTTACAACTTTATATTTGACATATAGAACAATAATATCAGTGTTCAAACTCTTTTATCCTTTCCTTCTGCTACACTGGTTGAGAAGGGGTAACAAAGCCCAATGTGTTCTAACTTTAGACCACCTTTCTTTGTGTTCATAATATTTTGTGCTGTAGCTTTTGGGTCTGAATATAGTATCCAGAAGGAAAATGATGTCCCATGCCTACTGATATTTCTGCCTTTCAGCTCAGTAAATTAAAGTATAATCTTCTATGATGGATGCACTCAATTCCTTAATCAAAGTAGCTGTAGTTTGGTACAGGGTCCAACAGAGGTGAAGGTCTGAGCTGTAACTGGCCAAGAACAACTCTAGGTTCAATCTATTCAATGAAAGGCCACAAAGGAGCAGAGTGACACAGTGAGCATCAAGGCATATGAGCTTCGAACGCCGATCATGTGATTACCACATGACTGGTGTGTGACTTTTCCACAACTCATTTATCAAGAACAAAGTTGTGGGTACAAGGAGTCTCATGCATACCTTTTCCACCACATGTAATCTGATACAAGCCAAAAACATTATTCCATAAATATGACAGCCTAAGAGAGACTTCTTTGAGCCCTCCCTGCTAGACAGTGTGGCAGCATGGCAGTGATGTCCCCTTAAGCTGGGACACCTCTCAAGGTTGCTCCTCAAGGCAGCGAAATCTTTCACCAACTGCAGATCTTGGGTATGTGATCGATATCGTGCATAACTTGTATTATAGTGCACTCAGATTTTTGTCTTGGTAACTTTGAATCATTGTTCAAATGATTGTGCAGTACTGTAATAGAGTGAACTTTGCCATTGAACTTTCTAAGGTCCACTTTTACAACATCATATTTCAGTAATACCACTTTTGCTAATACCTTTGACAGTGCTTCTTTAAGTGATCTAAATCGCCCATTCATGACACTATAGCTTAACTGCTGAGAAGAATTACATATAATAACAGCTAGTTATTTCTTAGGGGCAGTGCCGTTAGATAAGGCACTTTTTAAAAAAGAATGCACATGAAGAATTATTTCCGCAGAACCAGAAGATAAGAAGTAAAACAGTCAGTTTGCTTCCTCACCATTTTCAAGTCTGTTTCTCTAACAGCTTCTGTGTTACAGAAACAGGCTTCTATCTCTTTTATAAGAGAAATTTCTTTTCTCCATCCCAGGAAGGGGGCAGATTTACCTGCCTGGCTTCTGACTCTCTACTTCTAAAAGACATGATCTGGACTGTCAGTCACTGCTCACCTCCTCTCTTTGCAGCCAGTGTATGGCAAATGTGTCTAGGAGAGAGCACATGGGTATCACTTCTGCCATGCAAACCCACCCATTTCACAGGCACGGACGCTCAGCTCCTTACCTTTATGCTCTGATGGACTAAGGAACGCTCACAAGTTGTAGTCCGTGGGCTGACACTCCAGCAAAGGGCAGTAAAGTCTTCCATCACTCCAACTGGGTGTGAAATAGATTGTCTACTGGTCCTTTAGCTTTGATGCCACCTTTTGTTATGATCCAAGTTCTTGGACAATGCTTTGGTGTAGTTAACGATACACAGGAACATGTGCTGCTGTGCTGATAATAAAGTACAAATTTGCCCTAACTAAAGAACGCTTCATGTATATGATTTTGTTTAGGTTTGTCACCAGTCTACAAGCAGGATAAATACTATGATTGCATGAAGTATGGCAAAATATATGACAAAGTATTACTGATCTTGATCAAAGCCATTCCCATTTTATTCCCAATTCAGCGTAGCAGCGGGGTTAGCAGTTGTTCAGTTAGTATTTACACATGAATGGCTGGGATTGTAAAGTTACCACTCAATAGCAAGTAGAGAGAAAAAAAGGTTTCCAGTTTCTAATGTCGATAGTGATTCTTTTTGTCCAGTTTCTCTCCCAGTCAGCTGCTGGGATGTATGAGTGTGTCTACTTGCTAGTACATCATAAAGTGCAAAGGACTTGCAACTAATTTGTCTGCACATGACCATTGTCCTACTCTAATCCTGTAGTAACTCAGTGGCGTCAATAAAGTTAATTTGGTAAAACTCTCCCCAGGGATATTAAAATATGAGCAACTGTACACTTTGGCACTGTATTTTGAAAATATTTTGAAGGATTTTGAAAAACTCTCAAAAGGTATTTGGTATAAAAATGAATGCTGGTCATTTGGAGTCTCCTCATTGTTTGAAGTTAGGTATGATTTACTGTTATACATATATTAACAAAACATTATGCTGCAGTCACAACTCCCGTCGACAATAACATGTTTCTCAAAGTATGCCACAGCAGATTCGCTGGGAAGGCTTTCACTGGTAGAGAAGCATTGTGAAGAAACACATCTATCTAAACTAGAAAAAGTTTTCATCGTACAGCAATCCACAAGAAAACATTTTCATCATCCTTTGTCATATAGATGACTATGCTAGAAGAATACAAGAAAGCTGGTGACCCAAGACTTGCTGCTATTGCTTATTGCCTGTGAAACAGTGGTTGCTCTGTTAATATGCTAAGATTTTGCCTTCTTGTTCGAGCAGTTGCCTTTAACAGCAGGATTTAATGACTGGGTACAAAGACAAATCATGTGCTAAAGAACTGGCCTTGTTCCCCTTGCCACTGTCCTGGAGCTAAGCTGGGAAAGGTCTCAGCCTCAGCAGTGGCCCTGTTGCCAATATAGGGAAACAGAATCACTGCCTTCACTGGCAGAAATAAATTTTGCACCATCTTACCCAGCACTGCTATCTAACACAAATATCCAGAAGCTCATTATTCACTGTATTAAATTTGTTAAGCACCATACATATTTTCCTCAGGTGTGTCTTATGTGCACCGTGCTAAACTGAAGCTATGTCCTATTATAGTCTGTAGTCCCATTTTCTGACTTCTCTGTCAATTTTTTTTCTTTGTTGCAATATGACTCCTTCTGGTAAAGAGGGCTTCAGCCCTTTTTAAAGAGTGAAATGCTAGTTGCTTTCATAAATAGAAATACTTGAAGTATTCTTCGATACTTTTGCACTTCTGTAACGTGCCGGACTTGCATTTACCAAAGCATGTCCATATGAAAACACATTGTCTGGCAACCTCGATGCAGACTTTTCTTCCGTTTATGTGAAACATGTAGCTATTTCACTAATGTATTTTAACTCAGACTCTATGTTCTTTACCGTCATTCTTTGGTTCACAAGCTTAAAAAAAACCCTCTTCAGATCTATTTCCCTGCTGTCATATTTTCCTTTAGATATATTCTGAAGAAAGCTTCTTTTTCTGAATTGAAAAATGTCATAGCATGCTTTGTACTGTCTAATTTTTCATCTTATTAATACTAATAATATAATGTATTTGAACACTGCAATATTTTCATAAGATTCATTGGGGGTCTATCTTTTTCTAGCACTACTCTAATGTTCAGATAATGAAGCGTGGGGGCTGAAATAGATAGCCTGCTGACCACCTGAACCCAGAAAGATTAAAATGTATGATTCAAAGCTGTTTGAGGGATATACTTTCTGGAAGAAAGATTCCTGTAGTGCTCTATCATTAACATCTGGACATTTCATACTGCAAAACTCTGAGGAAAATAGGAATTCAATTGCTTCAAGTAGCCAAAAATACATATTTAGACAAAATGCTAGGAACAGGAGTAAGGGTCATTGAGCTGCATTTATACTATCAATTAAGCTATTTGAAGAAACTTCTTTTCCTTTTGTAGAGACTAAACTTTTAGATGGCTCAAAAATGAACCAGCAACTGAAGCAAAATACCTCCTATGGTATTTCTTGTAAAGGAGGTGGAAAATGGCACCAATAAATATCAAACAAAGAGAACAAAAGCAGCATGCTGATAATAAAGATTCCTATGAAAGTTTAGGCTCCAGAAGTTAGATGCCATGGGAAAGGTATAATTAGTGAATTCAAATACATGCTGTAGTAAGATCAACTGTAAAGTATATACATTATTATCAAAAAAGATTTTTTAACAAACATAATGATGGACAGGGAACTGCAGGGGTTTTTCAAGATTTCAAAATGCAGATGAGAGCTATGAAGTAGGTAGAAAGCATAAAAGATTCAACAACACTCATTTTCATCAAAATTGTCTTTAATAATGAATGTTGTCAAAAACCTTTAATGCAGAATTTTTTGTGCACGTCTAATTACATTGAAATAACTGTAGTCAATGAATATAGAGATAATACCTTGCCTTTAATTTCTTCTACAAGTTAAAGACCATGCCTCAGATCATAGCCTAGCTACTTTCTATAGACTGTCAGAAGAAATCCCCACTTCGATTTGATAAAAACTCTTGACTTAGTCAAGCGGCTTATTGACTATTGAGTGTGAGGCTTCACTGACTTTTCAAAATAAAATTTACAGACAGCTGAATAAGAGCTTTAACTGTACAAAGATATATTTAGTTATGAAAATGCAATAACACTCATAAATGCTATTCTATTCCAAAGGTAGCTGTTCTTTGTTATATTAAATAGGTTTTGTATCTCCTTGCTTTCTCAAATAAAACACACATTGCAATTGCAAGATGTAATTTTTCTGGCTTATTTCATTACTGTTACGTCCAGATATATTGCATAAACTCTCTGCTGAGGATCATTTATTGTACCTGGAAGCCCTGAGCTCAATTGAACCTATTGAACCCTGAAAGCTTCTGTATGGAATACCGCTGCCAAGTTAGAGTCATCTGCACTTCAGAGGAATATAAAGAGGTAAAAAAAAAAAATTTGTTTGACACCTTGATTGTGCCTTGAGGCTACAAATCTGATGGTTTTTGATTAGTGAAAAACATTGTGGTTGTGAGAACAGGTGGAATATGACAATTCAAGATGTTTCTCAAATGTAGTAAGGGATAAATAGACTTCAATGTCCTTGACAGGTACTTCTAAGAGATAACTGCAACTGCTTCAGTCTCAAGGCTTTTTGGCCATGAATTAAACTTTTGGTGATCCATAGACAATGTGACAAATTGTCAGCTCTTCTGCATTATTTTTAGGGAGGCTGGAGTTCAACCTACCCTATCTGCTCCTCAGGCTATTGGGAGACTTCTTTGGCAGTTGCAAAGTTGGATGGGTTGCTGTTTATCTTGCTGTGAAGTGCAGTTTTCTCACATAGCAAATTGTCTTACAAGGTGTTAACATTTCCTGTTCCCACTCATCAAAACACTTACCACGAAACAGATGCACCAAAGATGAATCAAGTTTGAAGTCATACTTCAGCTACCAGTCTTCGGTTTCATGAGATCTATATAGGCAACTCAGATAATGAGAAGATAAGATAAAGCTAAGCTGACCAGGGGACAGCAACCAGCTGTCCTGCTCTAAGGACAGTTTCGGCAAAGCCGTCTGTTTACTTTTCTCTCCTAAACACTGACACTATATGGTATTTTACACTGGCCAATCAAAAGTAGAGGATATCATGACTTACTCTATTTTTACTAGCTGTTCATGTCCCCAGGAGTTAATCCCTCCTATGGCATCACTGCAGAATTGAAGTGCCCTGTCTGTAGAATAGTTTTCATTGCTTCTGTGTCCTACATCGAAATAGGAAGCCTCAATTGTACATGGAGCCGCCAAAGGAAGACTGTGCTAAAAGATAGTCTTTCAGCAGGATAGAGAGGAAATGTAAACAGCACAAAAGTACCCAATCAGATATGTTTCCAAGGCAGAAGATATGCTTATGTGTTGAAGTAAACCTAAAAGCAACATCCATGTTTAATACCACCATCTAATATTCTCCTCCTATCTGTAATGATTTATCTTAAGAGGCAAAAGAGTTTGATTTACCAGAAATAAACTGTGTTCATCACTAGAATGAATCCTCAGTTGTGAGCCCTTCAGGAATTTTAGCAAAAAATGTTTGCATAGGAAAGAGCACAAATTAAAGCACCTGCTTTTCACTAGTAAATTCACTAGGAATATCTGTCTTCAAAGCATAACGAGCAGTCATGAGCTTTTATTATTATAAGAATAAAGACAACTAATTTGACAGTTCTGCCTTCAGACTCCTTCGCACTTATTTATATCAAAATAACTCCTCTGACTTCACCAGGACTGCTTCCGCATTGTACCAGGTTTTGAAAATGATCATATCCAAATTCTTTTATTTCAACAATGTCTTTATTTTTCCTAGATATTTTTTTAAATTCTGAAGAAACTGTAAATGGGACCACCCCTGGTTTGTATGCCCTCCTTTGAACTGGAAAGCTAAGCTATATGCTGTGCAAGCTCCCTTGATGGCTTGACAAGAAGGGGCACAACTTAGGTCTGCTGTTTGCAACATGTCCCTCTAACTCATTTAAGCCCTCTCATTAGTACTAAGCCGTCCTTTAATCAGCACCTCCTGTTCTCCCACAGAAGTCAATACATCTTGCAAAACTCACCTGAGGGGCTGGTTGAGGACCAAGAAGAGCAGGTTTTGCCAGCCTCTGCAGTTTTATGCCTGCATAGTCTCACTGCTTAGTGCTTTTGACATATGCACCAACAGAGAACATCACACATCGGTAAGAGGTACAGTGGCCAATGCTGTATCCAAAATATAACCAGACACTTCAAGTGTAAGCACAGAGACAGGAAACCTTTCAGAATGTTTTTTACCGGGCTGCATAGAAAAGCTTGCTAACTAAAGTCACACTCGATCAGCATCTAACATATGGTGCTACTGATATTACATAAACTGTAACACAGCTAGATATTAGTGCTGACGCATCCAATTTTAACATAAAGTGAAAAGGCTTACCTGTGAACTTCATATGTAAAAAGCTATGTTGAGACAGACCACCCGTGGTAGCCGTACCTGAGAGGACACATGGATACATCTGTGCCTGTCCATGACACGGGGCCTCCCAAAGGGGTCTCCCTGTGATCTCCTTGTGCATCCATGCAGGTGCAGTTGCAAATTTTCTCCACTTCAAAAAGAAGACGTGCTTATTTGCAGGCAAGTCTTTATTCTGTCTTTCCTGATCAAATTATATCAGGCATCTAGGACAAGCACATAGTATGGATGAAATTAGGAGAAAAACCACAATTTGTCTAGCTTTTGTGGGGGCTGCTTACAATAATTTTAAGTCTAACGGAACTTGAGAAATATTTTCTTTCCATTGCTTTATGAGAAAACTCTCAAACAAAGCAGAGCTGATGAAATTTCTTGTCTACAATCATTTCAGATAAATCAAATAAATTACATGACCAAAAGGTTACACAAATTATTTAAACATCTGAGTGAAATCTTATGGGACCCATAAACATTTCTCAATGATGAAACATACCAATAAGAGTTTTCTTTGTGGAGGTTATGCTGAGGTTCTCTTGGATTCTTTATATATAAAACCATAAAAAGCAATTCCTGGGATATATATATCAAATGAGGTTCCCTCCACCCTTTACTTCTAGGTAATATTTCACTAAAATCTAATAGCATTATGTCTCTAAACAATACAATATCCTGTATACAGGAATATGTTGAATGCTTACTACAGCACTAAAAAAATAGTATCTAGTTATTTGACACACAAAAAAAATAAGTAATAAAATATGTACTACATATTATAATTCCTTTGAAGCATAACCTGCCTATTTTTCAGTGTCTGAATAATGTGTGGCACAAAAGCATTCCCAAACACTAAAATACAATGAGAAATTAAAACCAAAAATAAATTGCAAATTAAGCTGTTACAGAACAGTTCATTCAAATTTTCATTTGTGGTTTATGAAGATCCCATTCCTCCATTCTCATTGCTCTTTCAAAGTTGCCAAGCACGGTATTACTTGCCTTTGTAGCTGCAGTTTACTGGGTAAGGACCAGCTAACTTCCATCAAGCATGGTGTAATGAATTAATATCTTGATACCACCTTTCCTCTCCTCCCAGGCTAAATACTTCTGTGGCTTATAAAATAAAATTAATAACAATAGTACATTAAAGATGTTCTGCGATACCTAAATATTGCATTTGGATGTACAGAAGGTGTATGTAGAAACGCTAGTGGTATTCAAATTATTACTTTACAGATTCTGAGCTTGCATTTTTTAAGTAAATAAGAATTAAATCACTGTGTTTCTTGCAGAAAGTGCTTGTCTTGTAAGCTCCTTATACAGTATCAGTTGTTTTGTAGTGTTTCTATGAGATGATGAGATTTTTATCTGCAGGCATTATCAAAATATAGATCCAGAGGTTTTTATTCCAGAGGAGAGACTTGATCACTTACTCAGGAAAACATTACTACAGATTTCAATATGTAAATGTTCCAGTATCAATTATTTATGGAAGGAAAGTATGGAGAATGAACAACAAAACACAAACAACCATGGAAAGATCTATAGTATCAACAATGTTGCTAGACTTTTTCATGTTGTCTCAGACATAAATTGCAAATAGAAAATACTGTTGTGCCATTCTGTCACGAAATTATAGATTTAAAACCACTAAAATTCAAGCCCTAGTAAATGAAACTATTTTTTCTTGTCATGCCTCAGGACCACAATGTTATTACATAAAGGAAATAGAGGAGTAAGACATACTGTTTCTACAAATAATTCTAAAAAACTGTTTATGCATTTTATAAAAAACAGATCATCTAGGGGCTGTTTTTCTCTGGATTGTGTTGTTAAATTTAGTCACTCTAAAAATATGTTTCCAATATTCCTGTTTTGAATAGACCTGCAACATCTCAGAGAAAAGGAAAAAAAAAAGTTCTAATATCAGCTATTTTCTGTCATATTGTTGATATTTTTGCTACTTTCACTGTTGCACTTACACATACACAAAGAAATTATTTCAGCAAAGGAAATTTTTATTTCTTCTTTGTCTAAAGATAAAAAAAAAAACCACCAAAACACCTAAGCAGTGGCTTTCAAATTGAGGCAAGCTAAATAATCTTTTATGGAGGAAGGACAACACTTTCAGAAGGGTAACAGGTAGCTGAAATTGTATTCTTACTAAATCATTTGCAATTATCATATGCAAAGGGTATTTATCAGCAGAATACATGCAATAAAACTGTATGACACTGCTTTTTTGACTATTTCATTGCCTATAAGATTCTAAAAATGAACTATTAGCATCACCTAGCTCATGTGCTAATTAAAACATTCAATTTTACAATAGTCCAGGCATACTCCTTTTCAGATGGTAACACCAGACTTCAACATGATATGTTCATCACCACATTAAGACACACACCTTGATTTCTCTTCCAGACAAGTAATTTGCTGTGCAGATGCAGCCATTTAATTTCTTTGAAAGAGCACTAAACAGTGAAACCATGATTAAAATACCTAGTATTTCAAGTATACAAACTTTTTAGTTCAAATCTAGAAATAAAAACCTATTCCTCAATTCTTATTGCCAAGAGTTGGCTCAGTAACATGAAAATATATCTTCTGGATTAGAGGTAATTTGGGTCTGACTGTTCAACGTGGCCATAACCCTACATATCCTAATGACAACATGCAGCTGACTTTTAGATCAAGCTACGTTCATTTTTAGTTTCCATGAAGTGATAAGACACTGGAGTTTACCTTGGTTGCAGCTATACTGCTCCTTGAAACCCTTCAGCTCATAAACCTACAGCTCTCGTCCTTCACATCATTCTCATTTTTGGACCTGATGAATTGGCAGTCCTGCCAGTTGACAAGTCCCCATTCTGGAATCAGTGGGGAACAGTGAGAGCATGATTTGTTCCCATGCATTCAGATGGCAGAGGCCCTGTCTTGATTTTACCCTACATCTTAAATGCCGGACATACCAGTGTAACACTGCAGGAAAACAAACAAACCCCACAGGTAGCTCTTATTTTGATTAATATACTCAAGAAAAAGTTGGGTTTTTTTTCCTTTTTTCTTTTCTTACTTTTTTTTTTTTTTGCAAGCTTTGGTTCTAGCCAAGTATTTTACATCAAGACAGGGACCTCACACTTGTTTGATGGCAAGTACAGCTATTGGAAATGTAACCAACCTTGACCTAAGCATGCCTGTAAATTTCCTTATTAGTATTACCAGATTTGTGTAAAAGGTTTAACTGGGTTTAATTGTAAAATATAATCAGATCAGCTGATTATTACAACAAAATATTTCTCTAGTAGTGGAGATTCAAGATTTCTATACAGATCTGACTGTTTTCTTTGTTTCTTACTTGGGAGGGAGTCACTCAAACTTTGTCTATTTTGCCTTTGGCTTAGCTGAAAAGCAGCACGAGTGTTGATGAATTTCTGTAGCTCACATTCCCAAATACAGTGAAAGGAGACAAATTTACAACTTCGTCAAACTCATCTATTTTAATGAGCTGAATATAAATGTTTACTCAAAAGAGAATTGCTGTTTACCAGTTATGACAATAGGGTTTTACAGAATATTGAAAATGCGTACAATTACATGCAAGAATGAGGAAATAAATGATACAGTGGCATTATGAGCAGGTGTCTTGCAACAGCACGATCAGGAGCACACCTTTTATGGACACATATTCTGTGGTGTGTACATACTTTCCATGAGAGATAAAGTAGCCTGGAAAAATTAATTGGGAGCCCATCAGTACAAAGACATTTTTGAATAACATTTGTTTCTTACTATCAAAATGTTTATGATCATGTATCTTCTAAGCTAAAATTATTCCTGTTGCTTGAATAATACTCTGGGGAGAATGGCTAGATGAAAGCCAAACCTGCAGCTTCTTTTGAAGAATTTGACCCAGCAACAGGATTTCCAGCTTCTTAAGTATGATGCTGTTGGTTTGCCAGATTTAGGATCTGACTTGCTGACTCCAAGGCAAACTACAGTGGGTCAGTTGCTTGGTATTCAGTATCCTGCTATACAGCAGAAAGCATTACATTAGTCTGCCAAATAAGGGAACACTCTAGCTCCACTTGTGCAAGACAAATCTCTTCCAGTGCATAGTCATCATGAGCTGATGATACTGATTTTTTTCCATGGACTCAAAAACTCTCTTAGAGCAGAATGAAATGAAACTGGTTCAAGGCACATTCTCCTGTGGTTCACTTGGCTTCCTGATGACACAGGCAGTCCTGTAATACACCAAAGTCTGCCTGTGCGTACCCTGAAAACCCTTCTATTTATTTAGCTATAGGCAAATTATTTATATATTGCCAATTTTCACTATAGTTTAAAGGCCAGATCTGGCATCCTTTCATGTGAACAATCAGCGCGGAGGCCAACAGCAGTTTCCCAGTAGAACTGAAAGAGCAGTACACAAGCTAACCAACATCCTTGGCATCTGAAAGCCTTACCTTTAAAAAAGTAGAAATTAATAGTGACAAGCTATCATAGATTGAAGAGCACCACAAAGGGAAATGAGAGGTGAATGTCTCTGCACATTTTCTGAAGTCAAAGAGAGTTGGTGTCACTCCTCATTCAATGCTTATGTCACCTCTGAATCCATTCTGTGCCTAACCCTATACTAGCCGTTCCATCAACAGCAAAAATATTTTAGAGTGGATAGAACAGCAGTTTGGGTATTACTGTTCTGATATGTACAGCTTTGTACATAGGTGGAGAGACCATAGCACAGAATCAAAGAAAGGTTGAGGCTGCAAGGAGAGATCATCTAGTCCAAATCCTTGATTAAGCGCAGGCAGCCTGGGATTTTTTTTGTTCCTGTTTTGGGTTTTTTTTGTGGTTTTTTTCTTTTGTAGTGGGCTGTTTGGTTTGGGGTTTTTTTTGGGGAGGGGGTTGGGGGGTGTGGTGTTTGGTTTTTTGTTCATTTAATTTTGGGGGGGGTTGTTTTGGGTTTATTGGGTTGTTGATTTGTTGGTTTTGTTGTGGTTTGTTTGTTTTTGTTTTCGTTTTTTTAAGTAATGCAAGATACTTTCATGAGAAAATATGAAGTACCTAAGAAAAAGTCTGCGAGGATGGTATCGGAGGACTTCAAAGAGATGAGAGAACCAAAGCTGACATATTCTCATCTGCATTGTCTGGTAAAGAAGTACTCACAGAAAGAGATTTAACCCACCACCAGAACAATCCTGGATTTTTGCCTAGGAGGGAACCTTCACATTTCCCTCAAGGAAAGTCCTGGAGCAAAGTAGTATCTACGGGGCAGGCACTGGGGGCTCCAAAATCCAGAAGTGATGCTGAGAGCTATGTTATTTTACCATGCAGACTAATGTGGATGCATGAAAGGCTTCTGCTAATGTGTCAGCAACCATCTCTCTCTGCAAAAAGGGATTCTCTCAGGCCAACTGAGCTGTGCATGAGCTTGCTGCTTCCTGAGCATTTGTTACCCTCTGCATGTGCTCACACAAGATGCCAGGGGCCTCGGTGCCAGAACAAGTGTCTTGCTTGCTTTTCTGTCACCACAGCTTTGCCTTCACACTCCTGACTGAAATAGCTGTGCTGGCAGAATCCAGGGTAGATCTGTGCTTAGTTTCTGGAAACAAAAGAAAAGCACTTAAGGGAAGAGAATGTTTGAATAAATTTGTAATATGCTGAAGATTGAAAGACAGGATGAAATTTAGATCTCTATTATTGTCACACGGCTCGACATCCAAATTCTTACTATTCTGTTCAGGTACAAAGTCTCACACCTCATCATTGTGATCACCGAGTGCCTGTTAGCAATGGCTGAGATTTTCAAAGGACTATAGAGGAGTTTAAAATTCAGTGAGGTTTGGGCACCTGATTCTCCCATGGTAACTTGATAAGCCCAACACACAAAATAAGGTTTTGGTTGTCTGAAAATTGTTTAAAAAAAAAAAAACCAAAGAAAGAAGTTAGGGTTCAAACACCAGAAATCAGCCCATGGCACTGAGAAATTCATTGCATAATGTTAAATGCCTTTTAAAGATTAGTGATTGCATCACCAAAACCAAGCACATACAGGACAAACTGATTTTACAAAAACCAGAGTCCATCTAGGGGTAAGAGGAGATAATATTAAACAAATGGACAGATAAGACCACTTTGAGAAATTTCTCCTCAGACTGAAATACTGGATCATCTTTGAAAAAAAAAAATTGCAGATGGCAAGGCTCTGGCTAAAGAAAATCTAGTTATAGCAGAGGAGAAAAGCATATGTTCCAGATACATACTATAAATAGATTAGGTACTCTTATGGGATATATCAGCATACAGAAGAGCAGCAACAGAAAAGGCCAGAATAAATGTGCAGTTTGGGGGTTTTTGTCCTGTCAGTTTCCTGCACACATTTAATGGCATTACAGGTTTGGTTTTTTCACTCATCATATGTTTTAAAATCTAGTGTTTGATTCAAAATAAAGCTAATTTGCATTGGCATAGTGACTTAACTCACTGGTGTATTATTACTGTGTAAGCAGGTGTACCAGTAACTGCAAATAAATGCTTGCTGATGGAATCCCAGCAGGGATTCTGATGAGTTTTGATTTTGTTGAACCTTACCCAGAAAATTATTGTGTAAAAAGCTTTGCTCTTAGTTCTTTGCCTGAAACATTGTTTAGCTACACCTGGCCAAATTCATGGCAATTATAGTAACTATTCATAGAGGACATACCAAAAATCCCATCAGCCTTTTTAAATCATTGTCACGAAACCCATGTATGAACAGTGAAAAAATCCCCCTCAGATTAATATGCACAATGAGACTTCTGATCCAAGTGCTGTTCACTGTATAACCTACATAGCGAAAGATAAAATACAAGTTTTAAGGTGGAATCTAGGTGACGCATCACTGGAATATTCTAAGTGAAAGTATTTTACAGTAAAACATCATTCAAAGCACAAGTATTTACTATCATGATGGTTTTGGCAACACATTTGATCATGTCGTTAGAGTTGATTTTCTTTTTAGTTTGTTAGGATAAGAGCATCTCCAATTATTTTGCTATTTGAGGGCTTAATGGCATATTCGAATCAATTCAGAATACCCAAGAAATGCTGCAATGGGTGTTGCATGTCCCACATTCTGCAGTCTCCTATGAAGGAATTATTTAGGTCAATCTTTCTTACCTACAATAAAGAGCAGGAAAAAAGTTTTCAGCAAAAGGCTGAAGAATAGCTATTGATGTTTTTATATAGATCCACAAGACGAATCACCAAAAGCACGTACAAAATCCACATCTCATATTATATGAAGATTTGCAAGTCACCTTCAAATATTACCAGGGTGATTATTTGAAAGCCAACAAACAAGATTAAAATAAATCTTTCCCGTTCCTACGCTAACAAGTGAGCATTTCCAAAAGAGTGTGAATTAAAATGAGTTTTCCTATGTATTGCCATGAGTGTTTATGAATTCTTTTAAGTGATAATGATGATAATTTACATACAATGTAGAAAAATTTACAAAATACCTAAAAAATGCTATGAAAGGTTCTAGAGAGAAACCACACCACTAGTTACAAAACATACTGACCTACTTTTGTTTCATCCCTCTCTGAACCCTGATATACTCAAGGGTGTAAATTTTTTTTTCCACCTTAAAGCTAAATTCGCCTTCCTACTTAATTCCAAAATTATATACTGTTGCACAAATTTTACTCACCTGTGATGTGAAATTCACTGGACAGAATTCCTGCAACATTAGGAAGCAGGCAAGCCAGCCACTGCACCCTCATAGTGTGACACCTGCCAGTAGCTACAGGAACTAGTGTCTTGTTATTTTCTGGGCTCCCCAGTTCCAGAAAGACAGGGAACTACTCGAGAGAGTCCAGCAGAGGGCTACCAAGATGATGAGGGGACTGGAGTATCTCTCATATGAGGAACAGCTGAGTGAGCTGGGTCTGTTTAGCCTGGAGAAGAGAAGAGTGAGAGGGGATCTCATCAACTCTTATAAATATCTAAGGAGCGGGTGTCAAGAAGATGGAGCCAGGCTCTTCTCAGTGGTGTCCAGCAGCAGGACAATGGGCACAAACTGGAATACAGGAAGTTCCACCTGAATATTGAGGAAAAACTTCTTCACTTTCAGAGTGACAGAGCACTGGCACAGGCTGCCCAGGGAGGTTGTGGAGTCTCCTTCTCCGGAGATATTCAAAACCTGCCTCCACACAATCCTGTGCAACCTACTCTAGGTGAACCTGTTTTAGCAGGGGGGTTGGACTAGATGATCTCCTGAGTTCCCTTCCAACCCCTATCAATCTATGATTCTTAGTATGATTTATAAGGACACTATTTCATGTTCCATTCAGTTCAGTGTACCAGATTATACAAAAATATAATTCCTGTGAAGAGTCTGTTTCACAGTTTAACTTTTAGTACTCACAGCTTTCAATACTATGAAAAGGCTCAAAGACCTATCTTGCCCTGCTGAAAAACCACAATTTGAAAGGACTGTCTACCTAAATCAGGGCAGAGTGATGCAGTAACAGAGGTTCTGGATAGGCTTATGGATATCACTTCCAGATGCTTTTCAACTGTGGAAACATTGATACATGGCCAAAGGAAGAGAGGGAGCATAGCACAGTCACTTGAACATCCACATACAGACCTAACTTCTTTAAAAATCTGTCTTGAGTGCTTTAAAGAGCTTCCTACATGTATAAAAAATGTCACAATTTACTTTGGAAATGTAAATCTCTCACATCACTCAACTTTGTTGCATGGTTTCTCATTAGCTTGCCATGTTTTAGAAGCAAAAAATCCTGTGAAGCAGGGTACAGAGCACATGTGTTTGGGAATCCATTATGCTCGTTGGCTCAGTAACGAGCAGGAATGTGATACCTTTTCTGGGGTTTGGGCTGGGTTTTTTTTGGCATCACAGTGCCACCACTCATTTGGGGAATACTCGGGTAGTTGCACTCATACAGGTGCGATAGAAGTGTCTCTCCTGGGAGTCAGCTGTCACCACCCTGCTGAACAGCAGTCTCTCTTCTGTAAAAAGTGGCTGCTTCTGTTTCTCAGCTCCTGCTGAACTGAGCACTCGGCTAAATGTTCTGCCTCCTGCAGGAGCAAAGATCTCATTTTCCCCAGAAAAAATGGGCTCCTGCTGCCTTCTGGCTGCTGACTTGGCTCTGCGGGAAGTTAGCTCCCAGCTCTGTGATCTCACTCGCCTGCAAGCACAGCAAGAGTGGGAGCTGCTACCTCTCCCACAAGCATAATTTCCATCTATTTAAAGAGCTGTGATTCACAAATCATGAGAACTCCAAATTTAGCAAAGCAAATTTTAGAAAAGTAGAAGTCCTGCCCCTTCTCCCCTCTTGGCCTCAGATCTCAGGAGTAGTCTGAGCCTTAGCAAAGGCATAAATCCACCTATTCACCCAGAGCCCAGTACAGACTGGGGAAACTTTACTTTAGAAGAAAAATCAATTATTTTTTTTTAATTAAGTTAGGAAAGGAATAAGAAAACAATCATGCAAGATATACAGTTCATTTATGAAGAAACACGTAAACAGCATTTTTATCAGGTCATCCTGGAGAAGACGTGATCGTTACCTGGACAAAAATGCTTTATCTCCCATTCTAAGACCTGCATGATAGACTGACTGGCAGAGCTGTTAATTGATTCTTTGTATTTCTGATCTCACTAGGGCCAGCACGCATTCCTAACGGTTTCAAATTCCTCATCATGCTGCCCATTATGCTCACCTCTGAGATGTCTAAATGTATTCCATGTATAATGACAATGTTATGTAAAATGCAACATGACAGGAATACTTAGAATTGTTCAAAGCTGCACTGTGGAAACCAACCTTATTTGTGCTAGCCATCCAATATGGGATTTGCATGTTTTGGTTTTCTACAGGCACACTGAGAAACCCACTACGTAAGGGTTTAGACATTGCAGGTGGGCTAGTGTTATATCGCTTGTGGCTCCACTACGAACAGTAAACCAAGCACAAACAAAAATAATCTATACGAGAGTAACAGGCATGCGGACAGAGATTGTTTGACATTAGAAAAGCAGAGTTACAGCTGCCTACTCTTTGTTACAATGCCTACGGTAAGTCTGGGATAATGTTCACACAAGAAACAAAGAACTACCACAGAGCACTCTTAAATAGGAGAAACAGATTCTGAAAGGTGTCAATTTGAGTAATTTAGCTACAGAAGAGGAAAAATAAAACAGTTCTTTAAAATCTGAGCCTTTCAGTTACTAAAAGCAGCTGTGGGAAAATCAGGCCTTTCTTTGAAGCAGAGAAAAACAGGACAGTTGTACGATATAGGCAAGAAACTGCAGTCATAAAATACAGTGTGCTTTGCTTATCTATATAGTACAGTGCCAATAAAAACTCTTATATCTACTCTTCCTGTGCCTGAACTGTCAAGAGAGTGTGCAGGAGGTTGGACTAGATGATTTTTAAAGGTCCTTTCCAACATAATCCATTCTGTGATTCTGTTATATGGTCTCCAGCTTGGCAAAATGACTTGTGTTCACAGAAACTTCTATGGCTCGATGGTTATTGGTCTTGCTCTAGTGCCGCATAGTAGCTACCCCACAGGTCTCACCCAGTCAGAGAGCAGCCACTTAACAGAAGAGCAAATTGTACTATCCAGCAGGGCTCTGCAGGTTATGATTATGTAGGAAAATTGGTAAGATACTGTTTTAGGACTTGTAGAAGTTGTAACTCACAAGATGTTCCAAACTATGCTGAAAATAGTTTATTCTTCTGCCACCTGAGAGAAGGGAATCCAAGTTTCTTTTGGATTTAGCAAATGTCTGGGAACAAATGTCCAGCCTGAAAAACTCACTGTGAGGAACTATTTGAACACAAAATGAAATATCTCTGACACAACTTTCTTCAATATATCTGAGAAAGACCTTCAGCATTGCTCACGTTCCAAATTCATCCACACATAGATAAACAAGTAGTACTACAGGACCATGCAGAAAAACTCCTTTTTGGCTTTGCATTAATGTGTATAATCTCCCAAATATCTGCAAGCTGTATCTCCCTTTTTTTTTTCTGTCAGCCAAACAGAAAAATTATTAAAAGACTCCTCGCAAGAAAGAATTGAGATAAAGATATTAAACATTTTCTGCTTTATGAGCAACTAGCTCATTGGTTCCTCCGTACCATCACAAAAATAACAGATCTTGTTCTGAAACATATCAGAGCAAGAAATCCGTGAAGAACATCTCGGGGCCAGAATTGACAAAACATAGGGTGAGAGCAGAAAGATTAAATGCATTTTTTTATTTTGGGATTTGGATCTCACTCTAGTCTTTACCAGCAGAGCACCTGAATCAAATCAAAGGGCAGAGAAAAGAGGTTGTGGACTGAATAGATTAAATGAATGGCAGTAAATTGTCAGGTTCATATGATACTCATCCAGCATTTTAGCACAATTCAAGAATAAAATAGCTTGCCTATTAATTGTAGTGTATAACTTCTCTGCATTCACATGTAATGACTGGGAGGTGGCCAAATGTCTAATCAATATTCTAAAGGATTGAAGGATTTCATATTTGAGGATCTGACATCCATGGAACTACAAGTTGATAAACCTCCGGGAAACTGAGTAGAAGCACAAAGAGGAAAAGAAAAATCAACACACCCTTTGAAGGCTAAGTCCAGACTCACAGATTGTTAGATTTCTTTTTTAAAGGAGTCCAAGGCATATAGACAGAAGAGGCCTTGTTAATGCTAATCTCCATGGATTTCAGAAAAGGCCTCACCATAGGCTCTTATGAAAAATATACAATCATGAAATAAGAGAAAATTATCTTCCGTGGATAAAGAGCTGGTTAAAAGAAAAGCAAAAAACAAGCTATTGATAACTGGGAAATTTTCATAGCAAAGGAGAAGTCCACAGGGGTCTATGCTTTTGCTTTTCAGCATATTCATAAGTGATCTGAAAAAGGGCATGGCAAAGTTTGCTGGTGATACCAACTTATTAAGAATGGTGGTACATATTATGGCTGAGTGAACCACTGTTGAAGGACCTCCCAAAGGAGACAGTAGTTCATTGCAGTTGAAATTCAAGATAGGTAGATGTAAAGTGTTGCGCAAAGATAATTCTAACTTGATATATTAAATGATCAACCGTAGGATAACTATTCTTATTCGGGAATGAGATAGTAGTTCTAAACTGAATGCTTGGTGGTGGGTGAAAAAAACCAAACAGAACAGAGAGCAGAACTGTTAAACCCCTGTATAAATCTATAACAGACCCACAACTTGATATTGGGTACAGGTCTGATCTTTGGCAACTTGGAGAAAGTAACATGGAAGTGATAAATGTTCAGAAAGGGACAACAAGGCTAGGAAAGATAGGAAATTGTTTCTATAAGTGGACCTAATTAGCTGGGACTCCTGAGATTGAAAAGCTAAAAACAATAGGGGATACAATAGAGATCAATCAAATGAGTGGCATAAATAGAATGATGAAGGAATTTTATCTTCCCACGTCAGGAGTAGAAAAGTTAGCAGTAGCTGAGTGAAAAAAAAAAAAAAAAGGTTCCTCTCACTGCTAAGCTGTGGATCTTACTGAAACAGGATGATGCAAATGCTGAAAATTCAGATGCCTCCTATAGGTTAAGTTCTTGGGCGAAAAGAATTCATCACACCTTATATGAAAAGAAATGACCTCTGGCACAGGTAGTCCTGGAGCCACAAATACTGGGAGTTTCAGAGGAAATTTTCTATGTAGTGTCGTTATTATACTCTTCAATCCACATTTACTAATGGCTACTGTCAGATCCCACCCTGTTGAAATTAAGTATTATCCAGATATGACTATCCTTATATTCTTATTTTAAACATTTCCCAGACACATTACAAAAATGAGTACAAGTAAAGAACCATTCTTGAGAAAAGGTAGCAAATGAATCAGGGTCTACAAATCTCAAGGGAAGCATTTGAGATAAATGTAAGAGTATTGTTGTTTTCTAGACATACTTTCCAATCCATTTGCATTAGATGTTCAATGATATTTGTTTTACTTCCTTTTTCAATATTTCTCACCAGTCTTCAGGAAGAAATTGGATCTGAAGGTGAAGATGCTAAGGAAGATCAGGTAAAGAAAACAGCAAAGTAGTATTTCAGAACAAAGAACAGGTAGCCTATTCTGAGTTTAAAAGACCATGTGAAATGTAGGAAGAGCAGAAGAGAAGAATGATACAAATACACTGCTGAGATTTATAAACAGAAAGGATGAAGGAATTGCTAAAGTATTTTTTTCTATTTTGTGAATCTGACAGCACACCTTCCCTACTTACACAAGGAAGGACAGATTAAACCTCTTCTTGCTTTTACCCCTCCTCTTAAAAGACTCAAGCAATCTCTCTGCAGAACCACATCCTTCCAACACTTAAGATGATCCTTAAACCTGTTAAAGGGATTTTGCTAACAAAACGATTTAGGTAAACTGTTTCAAGAACTTCCAGAGAAATCAGATTTAAACTTCACTTCAAATTTTAGAGTCTCCACACTTTCAACATTTGAGAACAAGAAACAAGTAAATCTGGCTTAGCAAAAAGTAAAGCCAGGTTTTATTCTTTCTTCCAGCTACATCGTTCTTTTCATCAAACATTTTTTAAAAATAGATTTCTGTGAGATTCTCTGAATAATCACACCACCGAAACTCCTGCTGAGCAGCTGTGTAAAATAGCCACTTAAACTACCCTACACAGCATTGTGGGCTCTGTACATGTGGTATTTTCCACAGTAAAATCTTAAAGAAATAATTTTCATAGTCATCAGAGATTTGATTCATGACAACAAGAACATTTAGTTTCTCTTGAGTGAAAAATTATTGCTTGTGTCTTTTGTACATCTTAAAAAGGAGAATAAGAACAGACACACTGGAAATTTAAGTCTTTGGCTCTAACATTTTTTCAAAATACAAAATCCTTGAAGTAGAAAAAAAAAGGAGAAACTTCTTACTTCTTACCTTGGCAAACTCCCTCTGTAGAATCAAAAGGAGATAAGCCTAAAAGAGAGAAAGAAAATGGAAGAGGATTGTCATAGCAACCAGTTAAGAACATATTCAACACAGGAAACAATCTGATTAATCTCTTCCTTTTTTAAGACCCACAGGACATAGTGCACCGTCCAGTTGAGTAATGGGACATTTTTTAAAAGACAGTAAATTAAATCTCACTTCATTAAAATTTGTAGTTTATTTGCAGACCTTTTGACTCATTCAATGCATATACAGCTTATGGGGCCATAAATGAAAATAAGAACAGCTATTTCTTTTGTTTGTTAAATTACCTAGGCTATAATTAAGCCAAAGATTTTCGGTAGGAGACAAAAGGTGATATTACTTTTAAAAATTATGAATAGATACTTTTGCTCTGAAAATAGGTGTGTTAGAAAATTAAACTATTTCAGGGCTAGAGACTAAAGAGTGTAGTCCCAACTATCCTTTCCCAATTATTTTTGCAAGCCAACCTATTACACTACAGAAATCTCGGTGGCTTCTAAGCAATATCTTCAATCCATGAAACTATACCTTTGTTTTAATATTGACATCAGCCATTCACTTAGTCTTACTCAGTCTCAATTTTACCACATGCAGTAATCAAATACTGCTACATTGCCAGGTTTATGATAAAACGTAGACACTTATTTACTTTCCCTTTGGGGATAGTCTTGATATAAGTATCACTTTATGAAATATGTTTCTGAAGGACTGATTTTCAGTCACTACATAAGTTCACATTTAAGAATTCCAGGAAAGCCTCATTAGCAGATCTGGATGGCAAACACTGTAGCTCATTAACAAAATTTTATTGCAAACAGAAGAACAAGAGGCAGCAAATTTTTAATAAACTTTCCACCTGTTTTCAAAGAAAGCCAAAGTATTAAATACAGCTAAAGCCTACTCCTCTAAGAACATTTTAGAAATTCAGTAAAAAGCCTACATTTTCTTCTGCTAGTAAATAGTTTTGATGTGATTTGTATTTTTCAGCACAGAAGAATTTGCTCCAACAAAAGGGCATTTGCTATTCCTCAAGTTTTCAGAGCCAAACTGCATTTCCTACAAATCCTCTGTGTAGTGGGTTATATTTAAAAAGTCAAGGAAAAATACTGCATAAGCTGAATAAAAACGTTGTTTATTACATATTTGAAATCTACAATTATTTTCTAGGAAGTTAAATGCATTTAACTTCTGAAGAATCTATTTCACTTTCTTCCTCCCCCTTCTCCCTTCTTCCACACTTGCAGGCTTCTTCCTTGTTCTTGACTGGTCCCAGAAAGTGAATAAGAGTCATGTTTGTAGAACTATTTAAGGTTCAGTTTTGAATTGTCTAACAGCTGATCACATAAAAAGTGCAGGTAAAGTACCAGTGATGGTGGCAGTGAAATATGCCCCTTAAAATTGAAAAAAATATTAAAAAGAAAGAAAAAAGCAGAGGTTTGGCTTCCACTGTTTCCTGACAGGCTCCACCAGCCTTCTCAACAAACGGGCAAGGTGCTGGCCTGAAAGTGGCAGGGCAGACATGGGAGGCTGGAAGAGTCCATGAGGCATTGCACACGTGCAAGTGCTGAGGGTGGAATGGCCATTTCAGTGGGGAGAAAGGTACTTCAGACTGTGAATTTCAACCAAAATACCAGTAACCCCATTCCCCAAGAACACGCAGAGAATGGGAACAGGCTCCAGTCCTACAGTTTGTGCCTCATGTGATGTGGACATAAAGATTTAAAAATTTATGCCTCATACTTTAAACTGTCGACTGTCTAAGCCTCCTTGTGGTATTTAACGTTCCTGACTAGCATAGTTCTTATTTAATGCATTCAGTCTTTCATCTTACAATTGCTAATTCATAAGTCAAATGTTCACTTACTGAATTTCAATTTCATGATCTGTTGTTTCATGTCTTCTGAGGATTTTGTTAAAACTCTTGATAAAAAAGTTCCTGCTATTTTCCTTTTAAAACTCAGCTGCATTTAATGTGCCAGGGAAGGTTCAGGTTGGAGATGAGGAGAAATTTCTTCTCTGGAAGGGTGGTCGGGCATTGGAACGGGTTGCCCAGGGAGGTGGTGGAGTCACCATCCCTGAGGGTGTTTAAGGAAAGGTTAGATATGGTACTTAGGGACATGGTTTAGTGGGTAATAGGTGGTGGGGGGATGGTTGGACTAGATGATCCTTGAGGTCACTTCCAACCTTAATGATTCGATTCTATTCTATTCTATTCTATTCTAAGTCCCAACAAATTATGTGTTGAAAGAACATACATCTTTGATTATTGTTGCCTTGTGTTGTCCTTACCTTTCATGAAGGATAAAGTGGTGTTATTTATTTTCTGTATAAATACACTGATTCACGATAGATTTATGTTATGCTTATATGAAATCAGGGATTGCTGAACACATTAGGGGGATTAAGTGTTAAGCACTAAAGAAAAAATGATACTGTGCAAGTGTCAAAATTGCAAAATGCTACTGCAAAGAGAAGACTTAAAAAGACAAAGCAGTAATATTTTTCTGCTTCTTCCCTATTGCAGAAACTGTTTCACACGTTAACACAACATATGGAG
This sequence comes from Psophia crepitans, assembly GCA_013399095.1. Lineage (NCBI taxonomy): Eukaryota > Metazoa > Chordata > Aves > Gruiformes > Psophiidae > Psophia > Psophia crepitans. The sequence continues at coordinate 575,563 of VWZZ01003805.1, read as the reverse complement.
AAGCTGAATACCCACTCTGGAAACCCATAGGAAACTGAACTTTGTTAAAAAAACCTCAAAAGTGCATTTTTTGTTTGGTTTTGGGTTTGTTTTGTTTTGTTGTAATTACAATACAATAAACAATTTCCTCTTCTGTATTTAGCCTCAGGATTATTGTATACAAAAGCATCAGCAGAAATTTGCAATCAGTTCTAGAAGAATCCACATAAATTTATCTCCCAAATCTCTAAACAGAGGTTAATGGAGGAACAGTCCTTGAACCTACACTGTGTCTTGAGCACACCTGCAAATGAGGACCATCTACAAAACAGTGCAACACCTTTAAACAACCACAAGGACAGAAAAAATTCTTTTGCCAAACAAACAAGCATTATAACTGAAAGTCACATAAAGTTCAGCTGGAATGAACGTGGTCAGTTTAAAGTGGTCACTAGTGACAAACTGCCTTCTACAGACTTTTCAGTGACAGCGCAGGAACATTTCAGGCCTATAGACTGAGCAGAAGATAGGTTTGGCACTCATCCACTGTCATGTTGAAGATCACTAGTAGAAATAAATCAATGACCTATAACACTATCCATTGGCAAAATAAATTTTTTATCAAAGTATGATTGGCAAAATGACTGATTTGATAGACAGTTTTGCTTTTAAATCTAAGGACTAAATTCCAAGCCCTTTCCTTCGGTGCAGCTATCTCAAACTTTACTTTTTGACTTTTTGTCACTCATACTTCCAGAAATAATAATAAAGATATAGTAAAGGGAATCAATAAAAGGTGTATCAATTTCATATCACCCTATGAAATTTCCATGTATTCTAGTTAGATGTTGTTGAATGGTTTTTTTGCTAATAACATTATATCCCATTAATTTAGATTTCTGTAGTCAGGTGGCTTGTTTTTTTTAAAAAAAAAAGATTATTTTTTTCTACATATTGTCCAAGCAGTAAATTTACAAGGTCCTACAACTGAGACAAATAATATTTGAAACAAAATAGACAGTGGAAAACTCTTACCGCAAGCTTACTGTAAGTGTAACCAGCTATATGAAATGGTGTGTAAGAACAGATTATAATTTCAAATGAGCAAAAAAAGAATGATATTGCTTAAAATTATATAATTACCAAGGAACTTGAATAAATACCCACAAAAGGGTATGTGAAACTTATCTAAAAACTGAACCAACATGCACTATAAGGAGATAATTAGGATATTTGCTTCAAAAGCACACTGCGGTTCCAACCGAAAAAAGTTAATGTAGACACAGGCTACCTAGCCTGTTGTGGAAAGATCCCCTACAGAAACATGTATGTTTTTACACATGTATACATGTACATAGGTATACCAGTGCACAATAACATACTTGTTTAACACCGAAAAAATAAGGAGGTGCTCAAAATACAGCAACAAGAGTTTAGAAGCCAACCCATCTTTTGTATCATATATCCTTGCTCAAAGCAGCACTATATAATGTGGAGATTGAGAGGAAAAAAAATGATAATATATCAGCATGAAGATAATTACATGTTACAAAACAGAAGGAATATTTTTTTTAAAAGCCATTAGGAACAAGTAAGACCATTACCACCACAGTGGCTCCTTGGGCTGGATTAATAAAGACTGATAGCTCACTGTCTCACTGGGGGACATCAGATGAACTTAAAAGGTAACAGGTTCAAAACAGTGAAAAGGAGGAAGTTGCTCATACAATGTATAGCCAAGCATTGAAACATCTTGTTCCAAGATGCTGTAGGTGTTTAAAGTTTTCTTGAACTCAAAGATCAACCAAGTAAATAAATGGAAGAGATATCTGCTGTGGGTTATTAACTACAGGGAAAAAAAGAAAAAAAATCACTGGTTTTAGAAGTCTTTTAGCCACAAATTGGGAGAATACTTTGAGGAAGTATCATGAAATGAAACTTCTGGTGGCTTTCCATATCTATCATACCAAGGGAAATGCAAACATATTTTCCTGTTCTCAGGTTTCTGACTTCATTTTCTGACTTCTACTTATTATCATTCGCGACTGTGTAAAACTTCACTGGGTAATCTCAAGTGGTGTTCCTCTGCCTACAGTCCATGGACCAACAGTGACTTGCACAAGTCACACATGGAAACTATACATGCACCATACTGCAACTGCAAGCAAGAGGGACAATAAATAAGGTAGAAATAAAGCACATATATAAGCACTCATAATTTAACTTAATTTTCAAAATAATGTCAAGTAAACCACTGAAACAATCTGTAGAGAATTATTCAAGGATTTGAAACTTTTTTTTTTAGTGTAGCTAAAAAGATTTAAAAGCAACTATATATATATTGGCTGCCCTAGTACAACCACAATGTCATATATTTTTGGATTCTACATGTAGCCACATCCACCCATGCTAGTTACATTTTAAGAAATAGGGACCAAACCAACCTGTTTCAAGGCAGGGTATAGAAGACATAGCTCCACAGCCAGTGTAATATGACCTCAAATATTCATGTATTTACACTAATACTGTAAGCAAATCTCATTTCATAGGCATAGTTTGAAGCCTTAAAACAGAAAGCTGCACAGTCTCTTATTTTATTCTGTTGAGTACAACTAAAAGTGAAGTCACATTTTGTCAATTAAGACAAAAACAACTTGTTTTGTTTGGAGGCTTTGGTTGCTTGGAAGCACTGGAGAGCTCAGATATTTGAGTAAATCAGACAGCACAATTCATGGTTCATTATGTCTGCTTCATGTCGCTCTGACAGTTCAGTCATGTGTCTTTAAATTTGCAAACAAGAAAAATAGGTAGATTTGTGAGTAGTAAAACTTAAGAAACTCTGTTTCCTGTTTCTTTATGTGTTATTTCTGAATTTTCCCAGTCTAATAGGTTTTTCTTTTCAGTGGGGCATTCACACTTCCAGTGTAGATTTTCTGGTGTCTGTTAACAGAATCTAGCTGGCACAAGAGTCTTTATCAGAACATATAGGTTCATGAAAATATTTTGGAAAGATACTCCAGACTTTAAGGTGAAGGAAGCCAAAAGATTTATACAGGTACAACTCTGAAAATCTACCTGTATCTATGTGGGTCTTTTTTTCACTTTTACCCATGTTAGCGGATGAAACTTGCCCAGGATTAGAAGCATAGGATCATCTCTCAAAACAAAAAGCTAAGGTAAAGATGTGCATATGATAGTGAGCAGTGAAAAGATTCCATATAGTTTGTTTGGGGTTTGTTTTGGTTTTTTTTTTTAATATATTTGTGTTTAAGGACATATGAACACTGTAGAATGAAGTCACATGAGCCTTGCTTCCTACAGTAAAAATATACCTATATACATCACATTGAATCAGGAGCTCCAGGACAAAGGTCTGTTTATGAATGAAGGCCATTTTTAGTAGGCTCTATGTCCCATTAATTTTCTGTAATTTTCAGTTCCTAATTTCTGTGGGGTTTGTATTAAAGGAGGACTGTTCAAAATTAGCCTTGGAATGCTGCAAAAGAATTTTGTATACCCATAAAATGGGTATAAATAAGTTACAGATTCATATGTGCATCTGTAAGTATTCATAACGATAACATATGTATTAATTGATATTAATAATCTATATATTGTGTGCTTATACAAATGAGTGCATAATGGATGTACAGGACATTAAGTGTGGGTATGTGTGGCTGGATGGAAAGACTGATAGATTTTTTTTACCTTTAGTAGGAAGACAAAGATGTTTTTTGTGCAGGTATTAATCTCTTTTGCGTTCAAATATTTAGGAACTTCCTGCCATGATGCTGGCTTATATCACTTTTACATTATTTCTTGTCCCAGATTAATAAGCTAATAAATAGGAACAGAAAACTAAAAACAAAATATGTATGTTTGAAAATTCTTCTGTATTTAGACATGTTGGGAATACTGGGCACTGATCTGATTTCACAACAACACAAGACAAGCTGACAGCAGAGAACTCATTTATCCTTAACACAGATCGCAAAATAAATATTCAGCCTTGTTGTTTGAATGTACTGTCTGGACACACTGCTCACATATTACATCTGACTACATTACTTTGAAAAAGCTCAGCTACAACTACCAACAAACCTTTGTGATTTAAATTCCTCAGTCATTTTTCTCTTTATAGCTTCCAGATTTTATGATGTCTCATCTTGAACCAACTGCCTTGGGCTACTACTGCTCTAACAACGCTCAGTCTAGAAAACTGTCTAACCTAATGGAAAAGGTAAAAATCAGAAAAGAGAATCACACAGACTCTACTCTCTCAGGAACTACAGTTTATGCTCTGCATGCTCTCCACAATGTTTTAGCTTATTTTTTCCTTGTATTTCCATAACACGTTTTCTGAAATCTACAATATTTCTACAATAAATACGTTTATACCTCTGACTGCCTCCAAAACCGAAAACATTAAATATTCAGAAGTCGTAACTTTGGCCACACTAACACAAATATGAATAAGTATCTTAAATTTGCATTCATATTATTTTAAAAATATCTATGTAGTCCTCACATTGGAACAGAGGACCCTAGTGGTTAACAGTCATATAAAGAGAATGGCAATTATTTTTTTTTAAATAAAGTGTTTTTAAGGTGATCTTTTTTTTTTCCAGTATTTGATGCCATAGTCAAAAAATACCTTGTGCCACATACTTTTCAATACAGTCCTAAAAGTAAAGCATCCCATTAGTTCTTTCATAATTTTACTTTCCTTAAAAAAAAAAACAAAAAAAAAACAAACCACAAAACCCAGCAAAGAAATAAGAATTCCCAGATAATTGAAGTCTGTTTGTTCTGTGCACAAAAGAATATGCCAGCATGAACTGAGGTAATATACCTAAGCAGCCTTCGGTGTTGCATTTGAGGTTGGTCTTTGGTGTAAATGCAGAAAACAAGAAAAGAAGAAAAGGAATTAATGGAGAACTGGTACATTAAAGCATGTTCATTTGAACTTAAAATGATTTTTCTTTGTATTGATTAGCTGTGCATTCTTCTCTGAGGACTTACATTGCAGAAGGTATGTGCCACTTAGTTTTGCTCTGTGCTGGTCAGAACTGAGTACAATGGTAAAATCTTCAAGGAAATTTTATTCCAAACACCATTGGTTCCAAACACACCAAACAGAGCTCTAGCCTTAACTATTTAGGAAGAAAATGCAATATTTTAACACTAGGCACTTCGAGTGACAGAGTGAGTGTAAAGTTTGTCTGACTGTAAAAAAAAAAAAAAAAGGTGCCTGGAGGAAAAAAAGATACTCATAACAAGACTGAGTTCTAAATGCATTCAAGGGATTTATTTTTAGTATGTGCTTACTGTACATTCATACACGCTGCTCATTAAATAAATGCATGTCCCAAGAGTCCAGGTCTCCATCTGAAATGCCAACAAATGCACCTTTGCACAAATGCTGAGTAGTAAATAGAAAATAAATTATCCAACTAAATAGTGTTTAATGAGGTTTAAGTGACAAAAAGAAACAAAGTAGTATTGAAAGAAGGTTAGGAAAGGTTCAGGCAAATCTCCATCTAGTTTTAGTATAGAAAAGAAAAACGACAGGTAAACACAGATTCAGCAATGAATAAAGGGAGCATCAAGGAGCTGAAAGATGGAAATTGGTATGAACAGTGAGAAACACTGAACAAATGTAAGTTCTAAATGAAGCAGCAAAGTTAAATACCAGTATAAGACAGAACAGCAGATACTAAAGAAACAGAACTATAACCAGGCTTTGTAGAATGCAGTTTTAATTGGTTAAGTTTTAATTAATTAAATTGGTAAACACTGTTTTTTGCTGTCTGACTTATTAGGATACCTATTTCATCGTTATAATTTCTGGACAATATGGCAAAAACTGTGGACTCCTGCAGAGGAAGTTCTGGGTCTCCAAAGTTGTTGAAATGAAGACACAATAAAACTGCCCAGAAATTCCAATCACCAATAAGCATCAGTAATCAAAGCTCGGTTTTAACACTTAATTTTCAAGAAAAATGCAAAATCTAATCCTAAGAAGCTTAATTATAATAAATATAAAAACTTATATACACTAGAAAATAAAATGTGAAAGTAAAAAATACAGGGTAACTAATATAGACTGAACAATTAATGCTAAGCACAATTATAAAGTGCAGTTATTTCGGGATGTAATAGTAAACAGATTTATTCACCAAATACCTACTGAGTCAGCAAGAGATGATTTTATGCTATTTTTAGATGAGGTTTTGGTAAGTGGCAAGGACAGAAAAGAGGAGCTGATTGCAGAAAATAACCTTGAATGGGGTGATCATGAGTGAATTCAATTTAAACTAAGATTAATAAACTATGGATTTCCATTTCGAAAAGACAGACTTTGAGATAGCGGAGTCATCTGGACTGCATTTGATGAATGAATGTGGAAGAGTCTTGGAATTCCTTTTAGTCAAAAAGTTGAAGAAAAGATGTGGAATTCGTACCCCAAGGGCAGGGTGAAAAGTTGTGCCGTGCCCTGTATTCACACACAAAAGGCCTTCTCCTGTTTGCACTGATCTGAGTAGCTATACCAAATGCCGTTCCCCATGAACGTCTAAGATGTAAGTTATGCACAACCAGAAGCACAACAGTTCTGTGTTTGCAGTGCTCTCTATTCATTTGTGTTCATTTCTCTCAAAATGGCAAGATTTGCTTGCAGAAAGCCTGAGATCTCTGTACTCTATAAATAGACTGCTTTCTCTTAAGTCTGATCTTGGCAGATGTGTTGACGAGGCAGGGTGCCAGCCCTTGAAAAACACTCGATATTCGTCATTATCCATATTATTGTGTCCTTGCGTACTCAGAAAGTAGTTGATGTCAAAGATATTCTCATGACTGGCCACAAAGAACGATATTTTCCACTTCAATATATGAGAAATAAATGAAACGTCTGGAAAAAGTCTCTAGGCTGCACAGACGCTCCAGTGTTTCAGCTGCTGCCATGAGACCTCTGGATTAACTGCCCACATGCCAAAAATTCTCAAAACCCACTAATAGGTTAAAGATGAATGGAAAAACTTGCTGTAAACAAATACATTATTAGCAGATGCAAGATCACAAATCATTAACAGAAGAGGATGGTAACATCCAAAAAAGTAGATTTATGTTGCATCGATTGTCCTGTGCTGTCAAACAAAATGCTGTCATTTAACTACCTGCCCTGTGAGAACCTAAAAATTAAAAAAAATAAATAAATTATGCCTACCTGACAGAGAAAGTGGCACTCTGCAGTAAAGAGCTCGATCACTCATTTTGTTTCTTAAATCAGAGGCTATCAAGCAAGAATCCAGGAAGTCAGACCTGTTGTACGATTAGTAGGTTGAATTAAAGCAGAACAAGTAGTACAGGAACATATTTAGCCATTATGAGACACATGGGAAAAAGACTGGTTTGAAACCAGTCACAAAGTTATGTCACCTGTTTTTCCAAAAAATATCATTTGTTTCTGTTGTTGTTCTGAGGAAGCACTGCTTTGGGTTACCCAATTTTTGTCTTTATCAAAGAAAGGGCAAGTGAGTTCATATGGATACGGACAAACTATGTACCCAAAACATCATCCAAAACTGAGGAATTTGTTTTTCTTCACACAAAAAGCGTGACATTTCAGCACAATTTTGTGTTTCTCCCAAATGGGATAAAATTGCATTCAAAATGATAAACACATGGAAACATTTAAATTCCATACAAAATTATAAAAACATTTCAAAGCTCAGGAAACTTCAGTATGAGACAGAATCACTGTCCTCTAGAAAGCTCAAAATTGGGACACAGCCCCTTTCTCTGTCATTATATTATATTGACGTAGCATTAATAAGTGTGTCTTAAGCTAAATATATTAATATAGTTGATACAGCTTAATGTTACAATATCAATAAGTGCAACTGTGTCCCAGCTTCCTTATATTACACCGACAAAATATCAGTGAGAAAACTATCACTGTAACCATTCCTATTCTTGTAACGGTAAACCTACACTTGAGCTGACATGTTCTCACAACTTACTGACTCTTCCAGGATTAAAAAAAAAAAAAAAAGAAAAAAAGAAAAGAAATGCTACGGATTTTTTATACCATATATTTAATTCTATACTAAGCTGTATCCCAAGCAGCCTTAATTTTTTTTGACTGTAGAACTGTAAACAGGTCTTGTAATATAGCTTACTATAATTTTAATCAATAATGCTAAAATAACAAGTTACTTGCTTTTCAAAATTGCCAGCTTCACTCTTAGCAGTAATGGCATGATTCTCACAGATTTAGTGGGTAGTCCAAAGCTCAGTGGCCAGTCTTTCATTAAGTTTCACAAGCAGCATGTCAGATCTCTGATGATGCAAACTTTATAAATAACATTTTATCTCATAACACAATCTATAAAGGAAGTAAATATGATCCTACCTTTTTGACTATTATCCTCCTGATACCAAAGGAAAATTCTGTTGTTTTCCTCTCTTAATAACGTAAACTATTTTGCTATTTTATGTGATTGAAGCTCTGCACCATATTTTCTATTCCTTCACAAGCAAAATGGGAATATGGCTTAATTCACAGAAGGGATTTCATGTTTAGCTTTATTATCACAGCCTTGAGTAGCCTGAATGTACAACTGCAAGCAAATGCCTGTTGTCCTTATTTTGTATAAAACTAAGCAAGCCTTTTCACTAAGCACTTTCAAAGGTCTGCATGAGACAGTCTTCATTTATTTCTTCAATTGTTTAGCATCTACTACTAAACCTTAAGTTAATCAATTAAAAAAAAACTGTGAGAAGGTCAATGTCCTTAGGTTACTAGACCAGTTTGTCTCCGATGTGAAGAGTTAGTCCTTGCAAGTACTCACAGTCTTCCTTCCAAATCATCTTCACCGTTATTTGCTCAAGATATTCAGAAAACAGAACTAGTAGCAAATGCTCTTTTCCTCTAAAAAAAGCTGTAACCTAATTTTTACTGTGCCATCTAGCTTCAGCTCTGTTTCCTTTCAACCATTTCTGATTTTTCTTAATACTGATAACGTTGGGTTTTCAATCTACAATCTGGCAAGTAGTTTTCTTCTTTATGATGATATTTTCAAACTAAGGTATTGCACAATGTCACTAATATTTTGGGGTTTTTTTGATAGCGTACTCTAGAAACCTGTGTTCCCAAGTGTAGGAAGACACAAAACATGTATCATATACTTCTTTGAGGAACAGGACATCAATTTTAGCCATTTTTGATCTCTTTGCATTGCTCACATTTTACACTAATACAGGGATTAGATGCTTATTTTGACATAAATACCTATTATTGTAGTGCACGTAGGAGATTTATAGAATTCAAGGAGTTGTAATAGACTGATGAGAGGAAGGGAAGCAGCTATGAGGGTGTGAGGAAGAGTGAGAGGGTACTAGGCAGCCTACAGAGAGAGAAGTAAACTAGATTTAGACCTAATAAGGAGGGGCAAGGCGAGCAGTTTCCATGGACTGGGGTGATATCTTCTCTCATTCAATGCAAATCCATCGGAAGACAGTGCAAGGAGGACTATGCTTTCATTTGGCTCTCAGAGGGAGAGGAACTAGTCTCTAAGATACTCAAGTAGCTGCTCATGGTTAGTAGCCCACAGGTTCCATTAACGGAGGATTATTAGCTCCTAGTGCAAAACACATTTTACCCATTCTCGGTGTGATTTTGCACAGCCAGAAAGGGCCATAACAGTAGCTTACGCTTCTTCATTGACTCTCCTTGAGAGAGGGGGCCAGGGAGTCCTCAATGAACTGAAGCGGGGGCGGGGGGGTGAAGTAAATGGTGTGTTAGATGCATGAATGCAATGTCTCACAGAGTTAGCCATGGCTTGTGGGACCAGCCCCTCTACTATAAACCCTTCAGCACTCTGCTGGGGGGAACTGGGGGGGTGAACTCTGCCTGAGGAAAGCAGAGCGTCCCACGGCAGTGCTGTGCGCTGCGTTCCTTCAGTGTGGCTGCTGTCCTTGGCCGGTGGGACTCATCCCAGGGAAAAAAAGTCCTGCTCCTCGCTGAGCGGGGGAGGGGCTGTATCGGTACACACAAGTGGGGGAAAACCCCTTCTGGCACTCTCTTCCCGTCCTCTTTTGCCTCTGACATTTTGCATCTATGAAAAGTCTACACAAAACAGGGCTCTAAAGGCAAAGCTGAGGATTGAAAATGAAGCAGTTACAACTGCAGTCACGTTCATGCAGCTTATGTCCTCGCCCAGTAGCAGTTTTTTGGAAAAGGACTTTGTGATACCTTACTTGCAAACTATGTGATATATATAATTAAGTTCTTTGCCCTTCCTTGGCAAAAGGAAATATAAAAATCACTACTATAAATGCTGCATCCATCTTTTAAAACGTATAGCTTTTAAGACTATATCACACATGGTGAAAACAGATCAAGAAAACAGATTGAGGCTTTTTAAACCATCAGTTTTATCCTGCCAGCTGCACTTATTCCCACTGTCATTTACTATCAACATTTTAGTGTTCCAAAAAAAGTGTAAAGACTCAAACATATTCGTGAAAAATAGTATAAGCTGCATGCTAATGAAGCCACTCTTCCTGAGGGTCTGTCTCCCGCTATTTGTCAATAAAGACATTTACGTTTCTATAGTAAATAACGTCTGCTCCTTAGAACATATTGCAAAGCACTAGGAAGAAATAGGATGATAACAAGTATCAGGCATTGTTACTTTGCTAAGAGAAATGCTAGTGACTCCGTCCATCAATCACCCCCCCACCTCGCCCAAAAATAACATCTAATTAATTGATGTATCGTTCAAAAACTTGGATTCCAGGATATGGCAACACAAATATTATACAGTGGACAGATCATTAAAACAGCAGAAATTTTTGTGAACTGTAAATAATGAAAGAGAGAATCGGGTCTGAGCCATCATTCTCAGCAGCACATACAGCAGTTTTAAGAAGCTGAAGCTGACATCTGACTGACTTCTTAGCAAATATTACCCCTGGCTGCACTGGCAGATTCCACCGCAATATCTGAGACTGAAACACTAACTGACTGCTGCCAAGCCAGGGCTGAGCCTTGGCTTTCATATTGCCTGCTTACTGTGTTTTGTTTTGGGTTTGTTTGTTCACTGGTTGTTTTTCTTAAGAAATTATTAATTTGTGAAAATATTTACATTTCTGCTTTACATTATCTTAACACACAGAAACAACAACAACAAAGTATGCAAATACTTTCTCTCTCCAGTGGCCCGAATAAGATCTATATGCTCTTATCTCTTAGCATTGTTGTTCAGAAAAGCCATGAGAAATTTGTGAGCATATGAAGGAAGGGATAGCCAAGAAGATACACAAGTAATTTAGTTTTCATCCCAAAAATAAACAACAACATTGTAGTGTGCATAGATAAGCACTGCTCCATTTCCATCAGGGGGTTCTGCTGTTGTCTATATGGCATGATATTTATCATTCATACAGTGACCTTCAACCATATACTTTGCTACACTACCAAGACCCCTCCATAGAATAAAGGGCAAGTTTTACAGAATTAGAAAATATTAGTCTTTCTATATAGCAGTTTTACATACGCCTACATTTGCCCTCAGGGTAAAGCAGAGCAACACACTTTCACTTAGGTGCATCTACACAGATCTCCCAGTGACTGAATTATTCATGAGTAATCTGGAGACAAAATACAACCTTTAAAGTGTTGACTGGAAATTTGCCTTACTACTGGGGATGCGGTACATTCTGATCCCAAATGTCCCCAGGACATTTGAGTACTAGAGGACTGGAAACAGCAAGCGTTTGATCCACTGTTTCAAACAAATATACGGACACATCCAAAAGCCTTCGCACTCTTCCACAGAGGTTTGCTCCTGAACCTTTCCCTCTACCTGCCCATAGAGGGATGGTTTGGCCAGCAGGAAGGTCCTGCCTCTCCCTGGGTAGCAGTAGGACATGCCTGTTACTTGGGAGCATCCCCTGGATGAAGGCAGGCACAGAAGTCTGTGAGTCCTTTCTACCCAGACTACTCATGTTAGCTGCACTGCTGTAAGGAGGGAAAAACAAAGCTGTATTTGCTGGGATTGGAGCAGCGAGATGAGATGTTACCTTCAGGAAATTGCACGAATGTGCGTTACTCAGATTAAAAGGAAAAAAGGCACATTACACCACTTGAAATGTAGGGAGAAGTACAGCCTCTGCAGTTACACTAGGTAGGATAACACTTATAAGGGCTATTAGCCTCCATTTTACAGATCAGCGGAAGAGGTCAGGGACATATTTCAGCCAAGGAGTATATCTCAGCTAGGCAGAAGGAATCATTTTAATCTTCTTTAGGATATTTACTGGGCTAAATCAAATGATATAAGCAATCATTCTGGAGTTTAGGGAGAAGGGCTGCACTTAGAGTCCCTGGATTTCTATGTCTGTTGCCAGAAGTAAATCAAAATTAGGGTGCATCCCCCGTGCTAAAGAGAGTAGCCTTAAGAAAGGCTAAGGGATCGCTGAGGATACTGGGTAGGCCAGAAGTCAAAGAAAGGAACCAGGCTGGTTGTGTAATAGTTGAACAGACCTACAAAAGATCTGTCTTGTAGACAGATTGCTTGAACACCTTATTTTTAATGGTAGTGGTAAAACACTGAAAGAGCCTTCTGTGACTTCTTTTTTAAAATAAATTTGCATCCAAACGTAAGACTTGGAAAAGAGTTAAAAAGAGACAATGAGAAGATTTTATATTCCTCTAGTACTTATTTAAGGTTTTGAATAAGAATTTGAAAGATTCAAACCAGAATCACTGGATTCAACATATCCCAATATTAGGCACATTTAGATCAGCGTACGGGTATAAATTCCACCTTTCAGCCCTCTCCAGTAAACATGCCCCAAATCACAGGTGAGGGTAGGTAGGAGGGACGACTTTAATATAATCCAGACAAATTATTCCATTGATTGCAAGGTGGACATGTCCTCAATGTCAGGAAAATGCATAAATCAGAATTACAATATTAAAAATAAACGTGACTTATCATACTTTTTGAGACAGATGGTTTTGTACTGCAGGAATGTAATGATACAAATTCCTGGTCAGTCTGGGATATTTATAAAGGTGTCTGTGTTTTTCTCTTCCTTTATGCATTCTCTTTGCCTGTTAGGAACATTTATTCAGTTTCACAATAAACATTTTATGCTTCTCTGTCCTGCAAGGTCAACTAAGCTTATGAAAACCAAGCTGCTGTCTGTCTGACTTACCTCACCACTAAAATTCCAAAACTCATCAAAACACTATCAGTTAGACTGGAGAGAATTAGAGCTGAATACTAATTTTAATATCTCTATTATGTATGCACAAGACAACTATACTTGAGGTCGAAATGAGCAACACATCTTGAAGGACTCTTGTTTATTCACTCTTCCCCAAAAGAAGAAACGTAACAATTCCATCTAATGAAGTGAGAAGGTGAAGGTAGTTTTACTTTGCGAGCGAGTTAGTTAATGAGGCAATATCCTCTCGAATCTTTGAGATAAGCTCTAGGTCAAAAGTAGACAAATTAGCATAACATTCATATTAATATATTTCAGAATCAGATACAGAAACAACCTGCACTCTGAAACCTGCCTAATCACAGACAGCTAATTTTCAAAGGAGTTTTGGCACTCATTATGGTGATGGATGACAGTACTAAAAACATCAACATTTCCTTGAGATCTGCCATGCTTTGTAGGCACTTCTCTTATGTACTCCATGAATTTATTTTATATTTTTCATAATTTATTTAGATACACAGAGAAGTAAAATGAAGTTCCTTGTTGAAGATATTTTGGCGTGCTGCAACACTGCATTTGTGTACTTGCAACAAAGATAATCCAGTATGGTATCATATTCTAGTACCAGGCAACTGCAGTGCTGTTATTCTAAAGCTATTATCACAATGAGAAATACACCCACACAGACATTGGTACAAACACACTTACACATGAAAAATATTCTGTATGTGAAGTAAGCACACTAGTATTTATGGACTTCTTTATGCCACACATACATGCAAACGCCTCTGCTCTCATAGCTGTGTGTACAAGCTGTAGCCACTGCCAACACATACCAACCCGTATGCTATTGTACACACATTATTAAATTATTTTATTTTCCTGTAAATTAAATTAAACATTGCTACGCCATAAAACATTGACAATTCTGGGTTAACATTACTGATGCTGTCTAGTAAAAAGCAAACAAAGCAGAAGGAGTGGATGTGTGGAAGATCCTATTAAAAAAAGATTAAAAAAAATAAAATCAGGGAGTCTTTTTAAAGAAAAAGGCCCCTACAACTATTTCCTTAAGCTCTAACGGTTTCCATTGGTGAGACTGGTTTAAGCTGACTGCAGTTCTGTGGAGTTCATCTGATCTAGTCAACACAGTGAGCATGATTGTACAACAAAGTGCATTCCTTAGAGGAATTTCATTGTGAAATATAGTATTAATAATTAACAAAAATGACAAAAGATCTTTTGCCCTGTGAGCATCAGGCTTGGAGAAATAGGTAGTCAGGCCCCATTTTGGAAGTGTGTTAATCATCTTTGGAGGCGATGACCACACTCAGCTTACACCGCCTGCAAGGGAAACTGATGTCTTTTGGCATCTTCTGGGTTCAGGCTCCTTTAGATTACAGTAAAAAAAAAAAAAAAAAAAAAAAAAAAAAGGCACAAAGGGCTGGTGCCTCAGGCAGCACACATTAGCCAAAAGCACACACGCCTAAAAATAAGAAATGACTGGAGAGTGCAAGGCAATGGTAGGGGTGATGGGAAGATTTATCCTGCAAGTTACTGGAACACAAGCTGGCCATGGGCCTACTAGCAGCGGAAACTGGAGAGCGAGCCAAGGGAAGGGAGCTCGTCTTATCCGACATGAGAGCCGACAGCATATTGGCAGCCCTGGTCACAGACATGACAGCTGTAAGTCAGGTTACAGCTTTCCCTCTACCGCCCCAGGGGCTCCACTCCCCCCTCTCATTTGTGATAGGAACAAAATCTGCCGCTCGCTGGTGATGGATGCTACCACAGCATTTCTTACAGCGGCCACTTCCAGCTCACCACTGGAAATACCTTTATCATATAAATATTATTTTTGCTCAGCTTCACAATAGTGTTCCTCTTGCATCATCTTACGACTCCCTTTCGTACTTACTGCTTTCTGAACAAGCTCTAGCTATTGTCACCTCTCTCCCTTCGCTGTTTGGGGCTGTGTAAGATGTAGCGCGAAACACTGAGCAAGCCAGTCTTTATGCTCCTTTAAGCACTATTATGCTGGTGAACCCATTATTCTTTCCTAAAGAGATCTCTGTCTGCTGGCACCTTCCTAATCACTCATTGTAAACATGATAGTTGGGGTCTCTTATAGCAGCTTGACTGACACAAGCTGGAAGGTAAGCAGGGAAATTGTTGGTGACATCCCAGTGTGGGGACTTACTGGCACAAGCACTGCTGACAGCGCAAAGCAGAGTGGTTGAAACACATTGTAAATTCACTTGGCATCCAAAGGTTCCTCTTAGTCAAGCCACTAATATTCCAGGAGGATTTTCCCATCATCCAAGGACCAGCTGTGGGCTTTGTGTCCTGGGCTCAAGTCCTTACGGCTGGCCATATTCTTGCAGCATGCAAGAAGGAATTACAGCCATTATGACAATTCCATGAAATAAGGAATTCCTCAACAAAGAAACCCTGATATATGACTATTGCATAGATATGAATTAACACAGTATTTTGATTCAACTTCAGAAAAAAAGTGATGTAGTATCTCCACTCAAAGATGCAGAAAGAATCCTTAAATATAAGCAGGGGGAAAAAAAAAAAAAAAGAAAAGAAAAAAGAGAAAAGGAGCATTCCCAAACCAGAAAAATACAATAAATCTCTGACTTCTCCTTCTTGCAAAATTTTTCTGTGCCTGTGAGAATGAGAAAATTGTGTCGTGAAAAGCTTTTGCTCTCCTCAGATAGTAAATATTCACTTTTAATAAAGGTGAACAGTAGCTAGGAGTTTCCTGTCCGTGATCTAGAAAGTTCATAACCATGCCTATCCATTGCATCACTGATTCTTTTATATTGTGTCAAAACCTGAGTTTTTTCAAGTCCATTCCTGACTTGCCTAATATTTATTTACTGATACTGAAAATTTATTTCATTTCTAGTCAGATTATAACAGTAGCTTTTAGTTCACCAAACATCTTTACGCTTTTTGCCATGTGAATCTTTATTCTTCAGAGGAGGTCTCTGTAAAACACAGAAAAGCCCATGGTTCTTTAGGTACCTTCCCAAAACTCACGTGTGTCTTGGTGCCAATGAATACCTTAGCTATAACTCAGCTGCTGCTATTTTGACACAACAGAATAGGTTGTCAATGAGATTTTCTGGCATCCCTATTATCACTTGTCTGAGAGCGTGATATCTATGGGAGGGACTGCATTTTTACTCTGTCCTTGCACACCACCTGGCACGAGGTGGTTCTCGTTCAGAAGAAACAGCAGGAGACAACTGCAGAATGACTACAGCCAGCTTCAGGGACCACATTGCAACTATCTACTGTGAGTGATGCCCACATAAAAAAAATATAGCATGCTGACTCTGAGTCCTTCTCTCAGTGCTTGACCCAGGAAACAATGTTAGATACAATAGCTGGTGATAGCCCTTACATGTAACAACTGAATTCTTATACATAGCAACTGAATTCACATGTTTGATATCCAGTTTCACTAGTCATCACAATTCTTCAAGGTCATATATTTATTCACATGCAACATTAAGTGTTCAGCTGTTCAACCTCACTTGATGGAAACCAAAGAGCTCAACAAAAGGAAAAAGATCAATTAATGTTTTAAGGGTTTGTGGGGTTTTGTCCCTCAATGTCTTTACAGTGTGTTTCCTGTTATATCTTTAAGCATTATAGATTCACAAGCATTATGCAAAGCATTATGAGAATAATCGGCACAATGGGGGTTCGGTGTTTAATGAAAGTAACTCTTGTTTTTAATTATAGCATTTATGATCATCTTATTGTCAAGTGGAATACAGACTTGCTCTTTTGTGATTTGGCATCCATGGTTGGATTTAGAAAATCTCTCACCACCCTCTCCTTTTACAACAAAGATCATTTCCCAGATTTTCAGGTAGCTGTATACACGTTATATACTTCATTTGGGAGCTTTCCAAACTAGGGCTGAATAGCAAACAAATCAAAGGCGTTGTATGGGCATTCTAGTGAAAAATATTTTTACTATTTTAACGTAGTGTAAATGAAGGAGGGTAGAAGTTCAGTTTTAGGTATCTCACTCCAGTAATGTTTTTAACTTCTGGCATATACAGTTCCCCTGCTTTTTGCAGTTTCTTCCTCCTAAAAAGTAAGTCCCATGACTAAAATAGATTTGATTTCACATATTTTATATTTTCAATTATTTCTTTTATACTATAATCAATGTTTTTCATATGTAAGGAACAGTGTATTGGACTAGAGATTTCTATCTTGAAAGAGAAACCAGCAAACAAAGGATAAAAACCATGATTAACAAAACATTCCAAATCCTGTTTGCATACAGATATGCACTCCACCTCAGCAACAAGAAAAAGTAATCGTATCCAGACACATACACATTTCAAGACTGAAAAAAAAATAAACCCAAACCATAATTGCTGTGCTTAATGTTTGTATCTTTTGTGTATATTTTAACCATATTTGCAATTTGCAAAGCTATTTGCCTGATGGCATTATTATAAATCTATGAAATCCATCCTTTGAACAGATGGTGCTATAAAACACAATTGTATCTGGGAAGAGGTGTTTGAAGATATAGTGTATGTGTAGACATACATGTGATGACACCCAGAAGACCACAAAAGCTATGTAAAATAGATGAGACACCAACTGGGAGGCCCAGTTTCCAAGGGTGGCTGATAGGTATGTCTTTTTATAATATCAAATGCCATCTTTGCAATGCTCTTAAAGTAGTATCCATTCGGTACAGGAGTAAAGATCTCCACTGGTACCTCAGCATTATCTTTTTCCTGAAAGCTCTGTATTCTCTGTGGATGATCTGTTTCAGCAAGAAAGAGATAAACAATGTGTCATATCGTTCAGTTTCTCTGCATTAACAGGTGAATTTTTTATTTTTTTTTAATGGCACACTCTGTCATTGGTATAAGAGCCCAACAAAAGTTTAAACATTTCTTTTCATCATAACAGTAGCAGTAGCAATATTTATTTAGTAAGGCTTTGAGGCCAATTTTTTTCATTAAAATATGCAGCAGAAATAAAAAGCCAATAGTATATCACTTGATTTGACATATATAAGAAGCTGGCTCCAAGTGCTGAAATTCATACAAAATGTTGGCATAGCTCAAGGAGAACAAATTTGCAATGAACGATGATAATTTGCACTGAAAGAAATTAGTGCCTATTTTGATTAGGAATTAGCCTTCTGTTCAAATTTCAGCAGAATAATGTATTCACTCCTAGTTAGAGCATTTGCTGGGTTGAAAGGGTGAGAGAAAAGCTGGTGGACAAAGGGAAAATTAAACAGTAAAACGATTAAAAAGCTATTTCTCTAGTTTGGTAATAAGGTAACTTACACAGTTCAGACAGGAAAAATCACAACCAGTGTGTTACACTGAAATGCAGATTTACCATAATACCCCACCTTTGCTGAGGTAGGGACGCCTATTGTTCAGTTTTAGGAGTACATTGTTCACCTCACATCTTTGCACCTAATCACACCCAAATTGCTTGGTTTTGAAGGCAGGAACAAAAGTTACCATCTTGCTACTTCCTAAGAAGAAAGCAGCACTCGAGCAAATAGCATATCGTTTGTACATTTGGTGTGGTGTGCAGACAACGTAAGCTTTCCCTTACTAATGTCTATTTGATATTACACAAAGCACTTCACTAATGACTTTGGGCCATGGGAAGATGCTTAGCTAATGAGAATTGCCATCGGTCTTCTGACTTCATAGGCTGTGACAACATACAGCAGTTGAAGATGTGGTATGCACTTCATAACTACATACATACAAATATTGCACAGCTAAGACTTTGCTTCCTTCCCTTTAGCCCTGGTCTGAAAAAGCAATTCATCAATTATCTTAAAGCAATTCCTGTTAAAGTTACAGAAGCAGGCTTCAGAGCTACGGAAATCTGCAGCTGTCCTGCCAGAGTTCCTACACAGGGTGCCACACTTGCCAGGGCTACAATTCTTACAATTTCTAGCCAGGAAAAACTCATTTCCAGAAAGAATTGGCTAGAAATTCAGCTTTATGTATTGCAAAATGTGGCAGAGAACAAATGAATTCTGAGCAGTCTCTGCTCAGTGGAAGTCAGAGAGCTGACTGTGATGAAGTGGAACCTGGAAGGGTTTGTCATTCAAGTGTGCAAGTGCTTTGAGGAGTTAATCTATAAGATAAGCTTAAAAAAATGCCAGTATTTCTGTTGTGGTGCCAGCTGTCAGGGCTCTGACAGTTTACTTCAGTGCTGAATCTTCAGAACAAAGGAACTAGGTCATGAAACAGAAAATTTAAGCATATTCCCCACGAAACTTACCTTAAAAGACAAGCATTCAGGTTACTATATCAAGGACTGAAAAGTCAGAAAATGACAAATTTAGGTCTGTATGTTCAACTTTAACTCTCCCTCTTTGCATACACGCACTGCTGAACTACTAATTATACAACTGCAGAAATAATTGTATATAAAGACCATACTTCATCTGATGGCAAGAAGGAGTGCTGTTATTTAATTTTAAATTATTAATCAAAATAGAGGTTTAAAATATCTCAGTGAATACAGTAACTGTTCATCAGTGGTTTTAAGTTATTTATGATTAATCTGACAACTAAAACTATTCTTTTTAAAATAATAGTTCTTTTCAAAACAGAAATTTAAACAATTAAAAATGCAAAAAATGTTTACAAGTAGTCTAAAGGAATTAGGCTATTTAAGTGCAAATAAGATCTTCCAAACAATGACAATAGCCTCTGGGGTATTTTCCCCTGCAGAAAGAGATCTAATGTCTACCCTAACAGCAGTATTTTTCCTCAATTAATATAATGTAAATTTAGGTTATTTAATGAATCTGGACTTAAACACGAAGAAGGCCTTAACCTAAATCCATGGTCAAATGTAGAATTAATCTGAGAAGGAAAGGAGCATCTCAATACCCAGGCTCACTGAAAAAGCAGCACTTGGACAACGGCAGCTCTGTGCAAAGATGAAGGCTTTTCAGGCAAGCTGTATGTTGCACTGTGGCAACCTGGGAAGAACAATAGGTCTGGTATTTCTTGGACTCACTCAGACCACAGCAGGGACAACTTTGCCAAAAGCCATGCATGCTTCTCATTCCCTAAGATCTCCAAATTCAATGAAGTGCTCTAGCAACACACACCACAGGAGAAAGCAGAAATCTGTCAGAGTTTGTTTAAGAAGGGGAAGGATTGGGACTGGATGGGAAAAGGAGATAGTTGTCTTTTCAACTTTAGGAACTGGAAGATACCACCTGCTTGTGTACTCCTCCCCCACCTCCAACAAGCCTCTGCCATCCCCCAGCTCCTTTCCTTAGCCACCTACTTGCCCTCTTTCACTGCCACAGTTTCCCCCCGTCTCCAATCGCAGTTAAGCTCTTTGGACCCCAAAATGCTCTAACTCCATTGGTCAGCAGCACACCGACATCTCTGTGTTACTTTTTGTTCTCTGTACTGTTCCTTCGTCATCCCTCCCTCTTGGGTAAGAGAGGAGAAGATGCAACAGCAAAGGAGGGGAAGCACTCCCCCTGGGCAGAGCTGAGCTGACGAGCCTCTGCTCCATTTTAGCTCTTAAACACCAAGAACCCATTGAGAAAAGGCAAGGCAAGGACTTTGGCCACCAACGGGGACACACGTCCTGAGGCTGTCTCTTGCCTACCCAGCTACTAACTTTTCAGAAGACAAAATTGTCAATTGCTTATAGCTAAAGGCTTTGACAGAGACCTTCTTCACTCAGTGTGAGCCAACTTCAACTTCCTTACGCCAGACACACTTCAATATACAGCTCCCAGTGTAATTAAAGAGCTTATAGCTGAGAGAGTGCGAGTTTTCAAATGCTGATGCCCTCTGCAAGAGCAGTGCTGCCTCCCTCCTGCCTTCCTGCTCCAAAGGGGAAAGCTAGGACACAGTCTATATCTCCCTCTGTATCCAAAAATTAAGGCAATGCATCTGCCTTGTCCCACTTTCTACCCAGCCACAAAATGTATGTACTAGGCAAAACACTCCTAAGTTTTGCAAAGTTATTTCCTGCTATTGGAAAAAATAATACAACGCTACCATAAATCAAACGTCAGTCTTTAATGAATGGGCCATTTCATAAGGGGAGACAAAATCTTGTATAAGGCTCGCTAATAAAGCTGGGAAACAAATGTGGAAACTTTTGGGAATACGTTCCTCAAACCATGATCTCTTCGGGTCATGGATTTATGGGTCAAGTCTACTTAAAAATACCAGCAGCGAGTGTACGGTACCACGTACAAGACATGGAGAAATAAGGCAGATTACATCTAATATGTATTTACAAAGCCATCGCTCATAAACTGTTCAGAGAATAAATGTTTCCTAAAGCCATTTTAAGCACACTGAAATATGCTCCCTGACAAACACGTCTTTTACAACCTCTTCCAAGTCAGAAATGGTTTTCAGTTTAAAAACAGCAGATACTGTTTTTCTAAAGCAGTACAGAAGTGTCATATCCTTCTGTATTAAGTGCTTGCTTAGTGAAGATAATTGAGGATGGAAAATACGTAATTTTTCTGTTCTACCCGCCATGGCAATTAAAAACAACAATTTATTGTGCCAAAGTGCAAAACGATGATTTTAATTACACTGCCAGAGTAACATAATGGGTTCACACCCATTGACTGCATCCCTGATTGGTTCAGGATACTACAGAAGCAAAGACAGAAACCCTTCCGCGTGTTGCCCACCTCATTCTACTTCACCAATAACCTCAGTAACTTATTGTATTGGCCTCCATGGTAGCAGGTTTTTGAAAGTAAAACCAAGATAATTATTCCTCTTATGGAAGTTTTGTTATTTCACTCTATTTTTAAATATTACTGAGAGAAGTAGGTGAATCATATTTTACAGTCCTTGTAATTTAAAACCAGTTATGAACGTAACAGAAGTAATTCTAAAAGAATGAAAAAGTTTATTTTGAACAACATTCACAGTATCATTCAGGGCTCAGAAAGTCTGGGTTTCTCACTACCATTGCTATCACACTAAAGCACACTCAGAAAGCAGAAGACCAAAAAGACCCTCTTTTCTAATTATGCCTTTATGTCTACTATCATTGAAACAGCATGCCCTAAGGCAAAATAGGGAGAAACAGCAAAATCTTTCCTGAAAAGTTCATAAAGCAAACATGATCCATATATGTAAGCGTCTATTCCCCTTGTACCTTCAGGGAGAGAGGAATATTATTGAAATGATTAAGTTCATTTTACTGTCTAGTGCCTTTGAATAGTATTGTTAAATTGGAAAAAGAATATCACTGCGCTCTTGAAGCCAGGGTCTCTAATCCAGTGCTAGAGGCACATGGAACCTTATCCACATGCTGCAGAAGATTAATATATTCAGATTTATATTAGACATTTCACACTGAAGAGGGCAGTTTCACAGTAATGCAATATCCTAGCTTAAATGGCTTTGTCAAAACAAGTTTTCCTGTGGTTTCTGACCTTTTTTTGTTGACCTGTTACAAATACAGAGATTGTCTTAATCCCTCTTGTTTTTATTCAAACACCTGTGTTGGTACATATTCATAAAGAGGTTTCATACCCCATCAGGCATCTTCCAGGTGTGTTTTTTATTAAAGGTCTTTGGGAAGATTTTCCTCTTCCCAAAGCAAGATTTCCTTGCTTCTTCAGAACAGTTAATTAAAATACTTCCACAGAGATGCACAACATGGACCCACTAACTAGTGTCAGCCGTTGTGCAAAAAATGAGCCAGAGTGTTGGGTAACTAATTATTGCAACTTTTTTCTTTTTCATGGCAGCCTGTGTTCTTATTGTGATTCAGCAGAACTGCTAGGGCATCAATTAGCATGTGGTTTCTAAAAGCTTTTATAATTCATGTTTAAAATGCCAGCTTCAACCACAAAGCACAGCAGTCCCATAATCTACAAAATAAAATTTGGGGCTCAGTTTCCATTTACCTAAATTTCTTCAATAATAAAAATGTGTCTGCTGAAGACATCTGTTACATCTCAGTAACATCTAATTTTAAAGGCAAATAATAGAGTTCAGCTCCATAAGATTAGAGGTTATGGGCTAGGCCTTTTGGCTGGCTTGGCGTCCCTGTTGAAATGATCTGCCAGCCAACTAATATATGCATTAAAAAAGTCCCAATGACTAGATGATTCCCTCCTCCTCCTAAGCCTCAAAATAAAGCAATTCTGTTGCTTCTTAATGCTTTGCTCCATTGCATTGTTGAGCCTATGGCAATGTCTGTTTGATGGGACTGACAATAATATTATTTCTTTTCACTTAAAATACAGGCTAAATGAGGAGAAATCCAGCGTTAATTATATGGTGGAAACATACGCTCTGCTGGAGAAGAGGTGGAGTTGCAAAAATCACTGGATTTCAGGCCAGCCTTGCTTGCATTCCGGGATTTCAGATATTGGACTTTGTCAATCCAACGCTTGAGTCCCAATTTTTTTCAGATCAAATTCAGTCTTCTAGCACATATAAATCACACAACAGTACACAGGATGATTTTGGAAAATACATATAACAGCATCACCATTCATAATAATCAAACCGTATGTGACTTTTAACTAGAGTTCCGCATTCCTTTTTAATCCAAAACCCTGTAAGAGATATTTATGACACTGCCACAGTTTATATATATTAGTAAAATAACCAGATTTGAAATGCCTGTGGAAATTATGACTAGAAAAAGGATACTGGCACTTCACCTAGCCTCTAAAAGAGCACCCAATCCAGCAAATCACTAGGTAGAAGTGTTTGCTGGGACATGCTGCAGAGAACCATTCACCAGAGACTCAAATGCTACTGAATAAATCTTTGCAAAGCTGCTAGAATCTGGGAAGATTGCGCCATCAAAATCAATCTGCCTCATTTGAAAGGTGAGTAGCAGAAATATTGTAAGCTTGGGAAGAAAAATTATCAGACACCCCACAGACTTGCTGCTGATGTTGCAGAGGTCTAAATGGCCTGCTGGACGTTTTGAAAGAGAGGAAAGCATGGGTCAGGTCACACTGCAGCTTCCACTGCCCCTCTGTGCCCTGCTTTCCCTCAGGGCACACATCCTTACTCTGACTGCCCCCTCTCCCAGCTCAGCAGCCTGCACTCTTTCTCCCTCCTTTCTAGGAGGACTTACTACATTATTGTTTCTAGACAC
Organism: Psophia crepitans; assembly: GCA_013399095.1. Classification (NCBI taxonomy): domain Eukaryota; kingdom Metazoa; phylum Chordata; class Aves; order Gruiformes; family Psophiidae; genus Psophia; species Psophia crepitans. The sequence goes on along the minus strand of VWZZ01003805.1, from coordinate 551,179 downwards.
TATCCATGTACAGATGGTGACTAAGGGATGAAAGAATTATCAAGTGTGCCACTTGCATGACTCATATGGATAAAGAAATTGCAATCCAGGAACAGGGGAATGCCCTGAAATAACACCACAATAAGACCATCTCCCCAGCTATTGCCAGGCTTTCCTCAGCTATCACTCACAAGTAACATTTTAATACACTATGGTCCTAGTTCTTCACTATATTGCTTCTGGTACAGTCATTTGCAGCTCTACAAATCGAGTGAAAACTAAGTGACAAGTATTTTTATTTAGCTTTAGTAGTGCTGAACAAATTTACAATATAAAGTTTGGAGGTGAGCAACCACCTTTTGAGAAAAAAACCCATACAAACGAAAAAAAAAAACCAAACCAAAAAATTAAAAGGACCAAAGACTTTGAATGAGCCACTTGCACCTCCATGGAAAGGGGTCTTAACACCTCCCACCACCTTTGTACTGGCTCTGACATTCACCCAATTGCTAGGTACACAAGTTGTTGCTAGCTGAGTGGGAAAAAAAACCACAACCAAATAACAAAACACAAACCACCCCACATCACACCACTTTTCTCTTCCCTCAAGTATTTCCCTCTCTTTCTTTTAGAAACAGTTACTGCAAGCTCACCTGCATGCCACACCATGCTCAGGAGAAACAGCAGGAGTGTGAGCCTGACAGAGGAGAGGTGGACATGAGGGAGGGGGAAACCCCTTTTCAGAGGTAACAAGCAATTACATGAGCTGAAGCCATGTCACAAAAGCACACCTCCAGAGAGTTGGGGATGATCCTGCAGACTTAGCTGAACGGTCAGGAGGATAAGCGATGCTTACCCGCTATTCACGCTTCCAAGTGCATGGCTAGGGAGCAGAAGTGGAGAAAAAGACAAGTGGGAGAAGCTCTGGTAATATCTCTCTCTCACCATTACGTAGAACAGCTGAAAATAGTATTTACCAAATAGGCTAAAGTATCTACTTAGCACCCTGGAGTGGGAAAGGTTAAGAGGATGCTGAAATCACAGCCACAGTTCATTCTCTCTTCTGTCCAGGGGTTAACCACCCATCTCACTCTTATTTAGAATGTGTTAGCTAGGTTAGTTCTTTATGATCGGAGGATTATTTTTGTTCATCATGGCTTTTTTGAATGAACAAATATTAAGCAATTTTACTGTTTTCATCTTCTTTCAGTGCTACACCACATACCACTTTCACTCCTCCGTTGTCTTTAATGAAGCTCTCTGTGCTGGACATACCTGCAGAGCTCTTTAGGAACAGAAGATTGGTCATCATCAAGCAAATCTTTCTTTACCTCTCATGACTCTATTTATGATATACTGATTAATCAATCACCAGAGAGATTAAAGGTCATCTTTATAAAATAAATGGCTTATGGCTGCAGCAAATCATGGCTTTGAGATTTATTGGAAAAGGCTGTAAATTGTCAGTCATGTTATTACACAAATAAATCAGATAGTTACTGCAAATTGATTAACTGATTCCAATTTTTTTAGGAACAAATTGTTGCTCCAACCTATTTTTCTCTCTTCTTAGACAAAATGATTGCTTTGTAGTCCAAGTGAATGATTGCCTGTGTGTCCAAGGCCACAGTTATTGCTTTAAGTTGCTTCACACACATTAACGTTTTTTGAGTGCTGTTCACCACAATTTGCTTTCACATGAGCACAGCTCCTCATTTGAAAAGACTGAATGGTACAATGGCTGTTTGAGATGTTGAAAATAATATTTCAACAGCATAATTGGCATTATATTTATATATGGAACAACACTACAATTAATATGGATAGGTTTTTTCAAGTTTCACAATAAAAACAGAGGACTGAGGATAATTTCCTATACTGAAAGAGAAACAATTAAGACCCTCTCATCATACCTGGCTTGCTGTAAACATATCAGTGTTGTGGGGTGAGGAAAGGAAAGGGAATTAATAGAATGTTTCAATGACAGAAAATAAAGTTGGCTAAAATTCAGGACATTCATTGCTGAGATTACAATGAATTTTCTTAGAGAAAATAATTATATTGAGGTACATGAAATAAGAAATTAAGAGCCAACTAAGTACATTTAACTTACTTTATTCTCACTGCATTTGCACCATCTGTGTGTCTCAGATAAGTCCCCCTGGATCACAGCTAGTAGACACATGGGTTGAACTTACACTGTCAATTCAGATTACTCTTTGTTTCATTTCAGCGCCTTGTTGCTGTGACCAGCCTCACTGCATGCCCGTGGGATCCCTTCTGGAAAAAAAAAACAGAAAAGTTCTTCTCACCAGCTAAAACCCCAGCATGGCGCCATGGCTAGATCAGTCCAGGCACTGCTCAGATGGGTGGTACAGATAATTCTGCACTGGGTTGTTCTCTTGCTGTAGAGACCTGTCCTATGATACTAACAGATCTTGCATCCTTGTGCATCCTCTTGGCATGATCTGCTGTGGGCACAACCTGAAGTGTCAGGTCATCAGAACACAAATGTAAAAGGCTGTCACCTCTGGCATATTGCAAAGAAATATCAATTATTAAAATAGCTTAAAATAGCTAAACCAACTCAGGATCAGAGATTTCTGGGCAGAGCCAGGAGGGTCCTGCCAGAACTGGGACTACGTACGGAGACGGAAGGTCGTAACTGCAAGAGCCTTCATGGCCACTTACAAAAGGATGTACCAGCTCAGCTTACTGCTCAGAATTTTAGATCACTGCCACTCAGAACTGAAAAACTAAAAGCTTCTGGCCTGATGGCCCATTGTGAAAATTAGTATGGATATGTGAAAAGCATGGAACAGGCAAATTTTGTGCATTGAATACACGATGAGCCAGAGGGACCTACAGGTGAGATACAGAAAGCTGTGATAGGTGTGAGTCTGGGATCATTCCATGTGCCATCCTCTGGGACTAGCCAAGTCTCCCTAAAAGATTACTAAAGGGAAGGACTTGAAAACAAGTCACCTAATGCCAAGTTCAAGCAGCTTGGTGGAATAGGAGCAGATAATAGACTGGCGGGTGATGACACCCTTCATTTGCAGCACATATGGTTTGGGGTGTACTTCAGACCAGATCAGGCTGTTCCAATGGGCAAAAAATACACACACAGTAAAGGAATCCCAAAATCTTGGCTTTCTTGGATGCAGGTCCCTATGTAGGCAAGTCTAGGAAACCTTGTATGGTCTTCCCTGTTTCATGCAGAAGATAGAAGCCTGTTGTTTCTCCTTCCATGATTGCCTGTGAAGTCCCACATGCAACCACAAGCCTTATTTCTCTTCCTGCTCATTTCTGGCGCCTTCTTCCCAGTCTCCTTTCTTACTCTGAGTTCATTCAATGTCCAAACAAAGGCTTTGAAAAGGTAGATAAAATGCTTCTCCTATGGTGAGACAATATTATAAGTGAGCAGACAGGGATCCTCCTACTAAAAGAGGGAGGAATAAGACATGTTAAATTACAGCTAACCACAGCCACTGCTTTGTCACTAGCAAACCCAAGGGTCTGGGCTGCGTCAATGAGCCAGAGAGGTGGGACTGCAATGTTGTTTAGATCTGAGACAACCATCACAGGTACAGCAGCTTCAGCTCTGGAGGGACAGCACTGCCACCTGGCACTTCTAATTCTCCTTTGCCAGACAAAATCTTGGAAGCCCAGACTTGTATTCAAGACAGCGACTATGTCTCTATGAGACCCCATCACCCTTCTCTCTATCAGACAGCAGCTGAATAGTGTGCAAAGAGGTCTTCAAGCAGATAAAATCATGACAGCCCTCACAGCCACCTTGCTGCAGCTCTGTGACCAACATTGTAACTCCAGCAAATGCCTTACGTATTCCTTTTCATCCCATCTTGAATGGAAAACTAGTGTTCTTTCCCTGAAAAAAATATGAAGCAAAAGGGGTCCTGATGTAGGTCATGATGGGCAGTCCTCAGATACTCCTTTGTAGACATCTTCTGCTGGGCTCAGGAATAGGGATCTGAAGCAGCTCCAGATAAAGCGCTACCTTTCTAGGTGTCCCACACTGTAAGCCCAAGACCTGCAGTGGGGGCATTCAAAAGACTGACTGGCCCACCTGTTTTTTCTCACCTGACCATCTGTACACAGTCTCTGTAGTAGGGACACAGTTATGTTGCGACTTCCAAAGAAAGACTGTTGCCCACATCTTCAATAAAAAGGGACTTCCATCTTCTTGAATGTAATGTATCACTTTGCTGGTCATTGTGTATGTGATTGCAGTCATGAGGTTAGTGGATTGCTTGGATTGCTAGTAATGAAATGTTATCCTGTAATCAGAAAAAGTTTTGACCCTTTAGGGCAAAGGTAGATGTCTGTGTCACTGGCTGGAATTTCTGGAACTTCTGTGTAAAAGAAGAAAGTAAAAGGAGATATGTTGTCATTTCCACAGTGAGCAGGAAGAAAGGAGCTATAACTCTTTAGAACAGTGATAGAATACAAAAAGAGTTCAGCAACTGATGATAAAACAGTTAAAGAAAGGAGAGGATCTTGAACAAAGAGAAGGCTGAACGACTGACTGCAAATGCGAAGGAGCATATGTCTCATGGATCTTAGCGTACCATAAAGGAGCTGTTCGGAACATTGCAGGAGCTCCCATTGGTTTGTAAATCTTCAAGTGGCATGTGCATGCTTGGCATACACAGGATGCCCTTGTGCTGTAGTGAACCAGTCATTGTGTTGCACCCCTGTGTCCTCCACGAGGGTTGGAGCACATTTGGTGCATATCAGGGTGAGAACTTCCAGCTTAGTTTCCCTTGAAAGGATTCAAGTTTGCACACACCAGAGTAACCCTGTGAACCAAACTGATGCCTGGGAATGTAGGATGGTCTGCAATTCGCTTCAAAACAGTTCTAGCCCTTTTACAAACAAAAGGCTAAGACAATCCCATTTATGCTATCATGAAGCAGCAGCTCTGGCAATGTGGACGCCAGACATGATTAGCAAGTCTGATTCATCCCGGTCCCTCATTAGAGTCTTACCCCTTTGCATATACAGGAACACAATAGCTCCGAAAACACCCACTTTGCCAACATGAATGCAGCTGAAAAGAAGATATTGTTTGGTCTCCTGCATGTTGGAGTTCCTAGTCTCTTGATGCTGGAATGCCCCCAGCAACTATGGATTGCTGGTCATAAAACAGACAAGCTTGAGGATAAATGTGTTATGGCAAAGATTTAACTGGCACCTGGCAGGTCCTGAAAGAAGAAGCAGAAAGATAGCTGAAATGTCATATTTTCCCTCCTGAGCCTGCACAAAACACAGTTCAGGCAAATCAGAGACTCTGGGCCAGACAACTGAAAGGTCTGGTCACCTCCCGCCCGGGAGGGGAGGGTACCAGGCGTTCTGTGTTACCAACAGCTCTGCCTCAGCTGCGCACCTTTTTAGGAACTGTTGCTTTCAAGGAGGCACAATAGCAGATTTGGTACAATAGCATTGATCAAATGCCCATTATCAAAACTTGTTTATTATATAACTGCTCATAACTGTTTGAGGGGGGCTAAACATGCTATATGGTTGTTAATGTACTTAAAAACTAAAAATAATTGAAAAGAATCCACTGATCTGGCTAGGAATTTATCTCAGTAACACTAATGACACACAGATGAGTCAAAGTGTAGTGGTCTTAAAAGGTCAATAATATCTAGTAATTCCATTTAGGAAATTTTTAGGCAATTTCTTCATACATGGTGAACTCACATGCATCCTATATGCCAGGTACTTATCTGTTGCAAATCAGTCTTATCCCATCAACTCAAAAAATATTTCATTAGTTGGAGCTAGGCTGATGCTTTTGTGATAGACTCCTTCCTACAGATGCCTGCAACACCAGACGGTCAGTGTAAGGTTAACTGAATTCAACGGAGCAAGGCTGATTATCACCAGCTGAAAGTCCAGTTTTCCTATAAGCATTACCAGTTATTTTGGGTATTTTTCTTCACTGTATTCTGAATACCTTTAAAAAGTTTGACAAAAGTTTCGTGCTTTTTACAATGGGTTCTAAAACATTAAAAATCTCTATAAATGTTTTAAAGATTTAACAAAGCCCCCCCAAAAAAAAAAAATAAATCTCTGCAGGTTCATCCATTCCTATTCTGAAGTTCCCTGTGGGCACACTGCTTCATAGAAATTCTTTTCCCAATGTAACAGAATATCCTTTTAATGGCAAAAAGCTGTATTGTTATTCATAACTCGGACCAATATTTGCTTTAGTTACATCATAATGAAGCTCTTTCTATAGAAATTAGCTGGGAAAAAATAATCTCTATGGAACTGTAACAAACAATATGCCACCTAGCTCACTAATTTTAAAAGATCGCAGTTATTTTTTCTGGTAAATCTAGTATGACACCTGTAATATTCTTTCAAGTAGCACCAAGCAGAACCGTTGAACTTTGCTTTTCAAATATCTTCTTTTCTTTTTCCTGTTTTGCCCTGAGGTCTCTGAACTTTGGCAAGTATATGAAAGTTCTCAGAATCCCCACTATTTTCTTTCTCTTTCTTCTGTTAATAGCCATCTTCTGGGTTGCCACTAAAAAAGCCATGCTGTTGTAAGCCAGCTGTAGGTGCTTCACTGTCTCTTGACAGTCAGTGGCTCAAAGAGTCAAGCTATTGAACTCCCTCTAGGGTGTCCAAAGAGCAAAGCATCTTTCAAATGACCAGTAATAGAAGAATTAAAATGCTGATACTTAAAGGACTTCATTAACTTATTGCTCTGCATATTTGAAGTATAAGTAACAAGCAAAACCATAACGTATTATCTTTCTTATATTGCTCAAGGAACTCAAAATCTAGTATACTTATAAATCCCACTGATAGATCTCGCCAGAAAATGACATATCTGCATGCATGTATCAGAATTTAGAAATTCAAATGCCATTTTGTACAGTTGTAACGCTGTGATTTGATCATCTGAGTGAGAGATTTACATGTCCTACTGATATACTCTGGTTTGTAAACTAAGAGCACAGAAATAAATCTTGAGGCTATTGAAGTCAGTAGACAAATTTTCATTGCTTTCTAAAAGGATAGGATCTGGCACGTTGCAAAATCACTGTAGAGAAACTCACAGTAAACCCAAGTTACAAAAACCTACTCTTCATTTGGCTTCAGACCACTGTATAATGACCCCAAATATTTGTATTCCTTTGTCAAGCAAATGTAAATCCTATTATTTTAGAACAAGCTGCAGCACGTCTTTAATATATCCCACTACTCCCTGAAAGAGTTTGTCACTTTAAAGAAAAATATTTTCCTTCCTTTTGTACAGTGTATTTTAATACTGTGTTAAACTGTTAAAAAAGACACTATAGCCTTCCTTAGGTTCTCTTCTTGGTGGCATTGCCACCACTGGGTTATTATGTAAATTATTGCAATCTGGTTAGCTCCTTCCGTCTCTTTTCTTAACAAAAGGGGTCTGCAAGTGCTAATCAAAATGATGTAATTTACATATTAATGAAGTTTTCATAATGGCATTTGCTTCATATGCAATGTGAATGGTATGGAGACTTTCCACTCTTCTTTTGAGCAACCATTACATTTTGATTTCCTGAAGTACATTTGAAAACAAACTGTGAGTCCATCACAGTATATCTCTCTCTATAGATCAATATTTCTGTATGTCTCTGTGATCAGAGTGATACACTCCAGTGTCTGAAGCTTAAACATAGCATCACTTGTGCCTGTGGACTGTCATTATTTACTCACATTCCCTTGAACACTTTTGTTGTAATCATTCTGCAAAATGCTAAAGGCACATTTTTCTGCTGAGACTGCTGAGCACAAATAAGCAGTTAGTCATTTTTTGTGGTTTTAAAAAAAAAAAAAGAAAAAGAGGGAGGAGGGATGGAGACAAAGGAAGTGAGATAAAGTTTTAAAAATACAACAACCCGCTCCTATGAAAAGTTGAAAGGTAAAAAAAAAATACCCTAAAAAATTGCCCAGGATACATGTCACATTAAAAAAAACTGGATAGGGAAGCTCACTGAGTTTAAATTTTCTATTCTGTTTTCTACTTCGCAGTTATTTTAAAACATGGTGACCACACTAACTGTGCTCAGTATTAGATATTTAAAGCTTTCTAATTAAAGATCTGGGATCACATCTATCTGTGAGTCAATACAGTGGACTGTATTGATTTCTACTTGCAGTTAAATAGCCAAATGTGAATGAAGTTATGTCCCTTAAATTCCTGATAGAAATTGTTAGGAAATGCCAAACAATCTGTGGCATTCCAAGTGAAAAATTGTCACCCATATTCAAACTGAATCTGCAATTTTAATTTTTTTTATAGATTCCAGTCATGGGTTCTTGTTCAGCTCTTTTCAGTAAGACTGAAGAGTTCTTTACCAAATTTTTGTTCCTCACTAAAAGACGGAGCTAAGGTTAAATGTCTGCTGAACTCAACCATGTGGAATCTCTCAAAGCAATCCATTTTCTTTAACCTTTGTTCTTATTTGAACCTTCTTCAGTATTTAACTATTTTCTTCAGGAGTCGAGTCTAAACTTGAGCATTCCAGAAATGCTTATTCTCGGTGATAGAAAATCTATACTTCTTGTCAGTTTCCCAGGTTTCTGCTCTAAACAATCCCATCGGCCTTTTTTGGCCTTAATTTCTATTGGGAGCCCATTCTCAAAGAGATAACCACTATGAGTCAATTTCCTGAATTTGTAACTCTGTGAGACATTTTTTATGATGTTCTTGACACTTCATGATAAAAGATTCTTTGTCATGATGAGATCTAACATTAGATTACTTCCATGCTGGATGCAAAATATTTTGACCTTGGAACGACATGTATAGATGGCAATCTTTAAGATATTTTAATCTTATACCATGAAACTTTAAATATTATTTAGATTTAAAACTCTATCAGAACATAGATTTACCTGGGTTTTAATAAAACAGCTTCAATGTATTTAATAGATGCTCACAGTACTTTGCTGTCATTCTCCACTTGAGCATGAGTTAGTGCTTTGTCCGAGAACACTGGTCCAGGAATTTACAAATAATTTATTTCCAAATTTTCAGAAACAAAAAATGAGAAATCATATTTTTGTACAGAATTTCACTCCTTCTCTCCACTTACTCACTCAATGCACAGTGTCTTTTAGGGTCTAATCAAAAGCCAACAGAGCCAACATTAACTAGGTTCTAATAGAAGATTGACTTCGTATGGAGCATGATTTTTATCACCGAAGAAGAAAACTAGTAATGGTTTGTATCTGAAGCTTCATGACAAATACTTCAAAAGCAGATCAAAGACATGTAGAAGTTTTAGAATGACATTAAGAAAAGGATAATTTACACTGAATTTCAGGAAAACACTTGAGAATAAGATTGATTAAGCTACAGAGAATATTCCCAGGGGTGTTGATAAGTGTTTCTTTGCTTTCAGTATTTAGAACTACTGCTAAAGAATAAATATCTTCTCTTGTTTAGTTCAAAGCATTTGGAACTGAAGTCACGTCCATTTCTAATTTTTGTTGGGTTTTTTTTGAAACTGACATGTGATCAATATTTTTAATTTACTGAAATAGCTAGTGTTTGAAAAATGATACATTTCAATAACTGTTGCAATCATATTTTCACTAAGCAGATCAGAAATAATCCAGAAAGGGCACAAAATAATCAGCCAAAATGTAATATTAAGAATTCAATTCTATGTTTTTAGAAGTGTATTTTTTCAACCAGAAAATCCAGTCCGTATGAAAATGTAGAGCACCTATATTTAGAAGGAAGTTAAGCAATGCTTTGGAGATCATGCCTACTCTTTGCACCTCCTATCCAGTTCTCAGTATTTTATTCCTTGAAGGGAGACCAGGGACAATGTACAATGTCAGCCATCATGCCGGTGTCTCATACGAAAGAGTGAGAAGAGAAAGAGCAAGAGAGGTGCAAGAGAAAGATGGAGAGGATTTTGTGTATTTGTTCTCCTTGCCAAGACATCTTGTGACCCAACCAGAGACAGACAACCCTTCTAGCCATGTAGACTTTTTATGAAAAACATCTTATGATTGTGGGCCACTTACCACATCCCATGTACTTCAGAGACCAAAGAGATGATCTCTGAGAGGGGTTAACTGAAGCACAGCAATTAAGAAGTTGCACTTGAACAGTTCACAAGCTGTATACAATTCACGAATTGCAAGTTGGCCATTCTGATCTAACTCAGTGCCAGCATATGAAGCAGGAAATAAAATAACCAGTATAAGTCAGGACATACACAATATCTGATAATCGATAAGGAAGAATCATAGAATCACTAAGGCTGGAAAGGACCTCTGAGATTATCAAGTGCAACCGTCAACCTAACACCAGCATGCCTGCTAGATCATGTCCTGGAGTGCCACAAATACTGTTTTGACACTTGTTTTTTTCTCCATAAAACCTGTGGGAGATTCATTCCAACCGCATATGATTTCTGTGAGGAATTCTGGCAAGATGTTAATGCATCCTCATTTTTATGGTCATCTTATTTATCTTTAAATTAGATAACAAAAATTACTTTTGTCAAAGGCTAAAGGCCCTGTTTTAGTGAGGACAATGTAAAGAGACTTCTGGCATTCTAGTGGCAAGTGAAGAAAAGTGGCTTTGCCATTACAACCAGAGGGGAGTGTGGAGGGACAGGGTAGGGGTGTGTGGGGGGGGGGCGCGGGGGTGTCTCAAAACAAAGCACTGCTTGAGAAGTGGAATATGGTATTTAATAATGTCATACTGTTAGAAGAGCCAGCTCACCTTTTGTCAATGATCCTCTTATTCTTTTCCAAGCAATTCTCAGGTACGGATGAGGAACTAGGTCCTTCCAGAGCTGGTATTGGTAAGGACCTTGCATGCAGCCAACCTTGGTGTCAAGGATAAAGCCAAGACTTGGATTGTTCTCTGAAAGCTGTCATCCATGCCCAGAAGCCCTCATGTTCACATTCAGTTTACTAAGACAAATATAAGAATACATTTTTTCCAAGGACGAGAAGGGTGTTCGATACACTGGTTTTTGTTTGTGATTTTTTTTTTTCCATAAAACTAAGCTAACTCTTTTTTTCTAGGATTCACCTACCTTTTGAGCAAATCAGGTGCTTTTTTGTATCTGAGATGTACTCTTAAATCTGATTTGTTGGTTTGGGTTTTTTTTTTCCCCTTAATTTTTTATGCATTTGGTGTCTTTTTCACATATATCCCAACTGGAACAAGCGTTTGCACAAATGCTATGAAACAAAGAATTAACCTTGTAAAATAGATTTCACTTGGATTCCTTGACAGTGGTAGAAGTATTATTCTTAAAACTGAAAGGCTCCGTTTTGAAGCATATCTTTTGCAGTTGTTCTTTATTCCAGAAAGCATAGCACATATTCCAAATCGCGGAAAACAAATAACAGATTCACCTTCTGCTGTGAATGAGAAGAAGACACCAAACACAGCAGTGTGTAGATACCTGGAAAAACAAAACATAAAGAGTATTTTGTGGAGAGCTCTCAATCAAGCATTCCTAAAGATAACAAATCCACTGATCCATACAGTCTGTTTCTTCTCATCCCAGATCAAATGGCCTAACAGAATTCTTTGTACAGATACTTAAAAAGACATTACAGACAAAATTATTTCAAACCCAGCAAAACTGCCTTGCAGATTTTCTATTTTCGTACAGATCTGCACTACATTCTGCCTCTCAGAAAACTCCAGCAGAGTTCCTTCTATAACATCAGTTACCTATCAGACTTGATCTGCTTAGAACTGATTTAGCAAAGCAGTGGAAGCAGAGCAGCAAAAGGTTTAAAAGCATTCCCCAGGAAATATACTCTACAGGGCATCAGCATGAAATTACAGGGGAGGAAGGAAACGGGAGAGAAGCGTATTTCTAGGAAGGTGTTGCTTCTGTGACATGCCTGGCTTGGGTATGGGAGGGAACAATAAAGATCCATGCTGGCCAGCTGTTACCCAATTTAAGCACTCTATTTGTGTGGGTGTTGTAAAGATTAAAAAGTGTATGGTAGAGAAGTGGTAGAAGTGACAGGGAAGAGGCAGAACAGTGGGCTATGGTGGGGAACCTGGCTCTGTAGTGCTGAGAGGAGCCTGGCTGGTGAAAGCAAAAATCCTTGTTAGGAACTAATGAATCTCTCCGAGCTTAGGAAATACAAGATACTATGGTACATGTAATCAGTTCTGTAAAAAACTGCAAGGGAAGATAACATAAACCTGGATCACCTGTGTTGACATTTTTCCTTGTCATGGGAATCTTATTCCCCACTAAATGTGAAAACATATCTAACATCAAAACCACCTCAGGAATAGGAATTTAAAAGTTCCCAATAAATGTATTGCTTACTTCTATTACCTACCCTTCTTACCTCATAAAGATAAACAAGTGATTTGAAACTAGGTGCCATAGCACTGGAATGAGTCCTACGTTCCTCTCTGCTTTTACTTGTAGTGAAAGACAATGCCAGGCTTCAATGAAATTAAGTTTGGAGTCCAGCCAGAAACTTTCTCTGTGCTGTAATTTCAATTCATTTAAGAGAAAGGTGCTGCCAGTTATAGCATTCCAGCTATGGCCATGAACAGGAGGAAGAAAACATTGTCTCACACTTAGAAACAAAGGACAGATGTCGTCGTTCCAGAAATACTAGGATACTGTATAGACTTGTGGTTAACAGCAATGGTAGTCTATTAATATACTCTCCCTGTAAATCAGCAGAAGTTCTCATGTTTTCACATTTTAAAAATTGGCTAGTCTAATTTAAGAGCAATGAGGAAATATGGAATAAAATGTCTGTCGGGGAAATGTGATGTTTGGGATTCATGCTAAGGATTTGAAAAAGACAATTTACCTGGAACCCTGAATAAACGGGTTCACTGTAAAGCATTTGTCAATCCCCCAGTTTTATCTGGGAGATATTACCCTCTGACTTGACTCTACATTTCAAATATATGAGCAAGCAGAGAAGTATTTTGGGTCCATATGTCTGGAGACCAGTTACTCTCCAAAACAATCACTTTATCCTCTTTTTCTAACACTTACTTCCCAAGTAAAGCTGAAAAGCCTATTTCAAGTCATTTCACACCAGCTGTTAACAGAAATTTCTTGCTTTTCTATGGTATTTGTGTTGGAAACAATTGCCAAGGTGTCCAGACTGTTGAATCACGGGGAAGCTGAAATTTAACCTTGGCAGAAGGCCATGTGATTGACATTTCCATTGCCAGAGTTTGTCCAAGTCATTTCAAGAGCCAACTAGATTTCATTTTGCCTTATCTGTGGGTTATCATTCTTACAAGAATCATCTCATTCTGGCGGGATCTTGATTTAAGGCTTAAAAGTCAGCTGGGCTGAAACTGATTTTGCAAGGTCACAAACACTGCGGGTTTGTTCCATAATACGGAGTTAGAAGATTGAGTGCCAGTCCTTTCAAGGTCCTAGCAATAGTTAGATGTGCCTCACGGTCTCATTCTCAATTAGGGCAATTTTTAAGGCTGTCAACATCTCACAATTTTATCTTATGGTTCTCACCTCAGTATTTTTTCCAGGTGCACAATGCTGACAAAAATTTGCTTCCCTTCCATTTGCGAGCTACTTAGAGTGCCTTCCTTCATGTGATATTTAGATAAGTACATATTCCAAATTTTTACCCAGTCAAAGAAAATTTCTCTTTCCCAAAAAGATGTCTGCTGCTGTAATTGATCCTCTCAACCACTGGGACATATAAGATGGAATGCTCACGTGCATCACTCCGGCATATGAAGGATCAGCCATGTAAAATTGTTGCCATGTTTGAGTTAATTGCCAATTGTTTTATTAATTGACAATAATTAGTTATTGTCAAATATATTGCTGCTTTTTACACTAAGCCATTCCCCAGGGAAACAAAATAAGCACTGAACTGTTGGTAAGTAATTGCAGGACATAGCTTCAATGTGTTACTATGAAAACACTATGAGTTAACTTGTAGATTTTACCATTCAATATACCCCTTTGGCTAGTCACCTTTTTATTAATTTCACTGAAATAGCGCAGCTCACACAAAGTCTTAGGCAAGAAGTCATCAAACACATGTGAACTGACTCCGAGGTGCAGAAGTCCCGCTGTGAGTGCAGTTCGGAACTGATGCAGACTGCATGCATATGAGCAATAAATGTGATACAGGGTTCTGGAGTGCACTTCTTGTAGGTTAGTCTAAGTCAGATCAATTATATGGAGCAGGCACTGCAAGGCTAATCATTCCTGGACATGTGAAACACTATTAATATATCATATCTTACATGAGCATCTTCTGCTTTAGAAATTTGAGACAGAGATCAGAGACACTTATACTGAATAGATTTATTTTTTTTTTTAAGTTTTCATTTCAAGTATTGGATAGCAAATTTTAGTTGAATGTCTCATGCCAACACATATATATGAGGAATGTTATGCGAGGTAATGCCATTTACAGGGGGAAAAATCCCAATCCTATCAAACCTTAACTTTTGAGGTAGCAACTACCAGTTATTTTTAAATGTCTTAGTTTATCTTTGCCATTGCTGATTTTTACTGTTAGATGCCTACTCCTTTAGTTGCCTCACTAAGTAATTGCTATGTACAAGATGCTCCTTAAGACCAAAAGAAAAGAAACTGCAAGCCAACGTTTTATTAACATTGTTGCAGAACCTTGAAGGAACAAGGAAAATCTATATAATCCAAATTACAAAAAAAAAGTACTTTTTAACCAAAGTAACCAACAAGCTACATAAAGTTTTATTTTAATAATGAGTGTGAAACAGCACAATATTTGCTACTACTTACTATTTGCATTGCAGTAATATCAATGTCAGAAAGTTACAAATCCTTCCCCACAGACTTTTGGTCTGAGTCCAGCCATGCACTTAAGTAAATATACAACTTCAAGTAAACCTACTGAATTCAAAATGCAATTCACGTGCTTCAAGTTAAACAATGTGTTTAATGACTTTCCTGGGTCAGAAGCTTAAAAACTATGAATCTATTTTTGGAAAACCAGCTTAGCAGTATTCAACTGTAAGATGCTTTATCTAAAGAAAAATACACAAGGAAGCTTCATTTATATTTTTTCCTTCAGTCTTTTCCAGGAAGAGTAATTTCCATTTAGTTAGAAAATTGCTTCCTCCTAAAAAGTGCCCTACAACCGTACATGTCAGGGACTTCTGCTGGATCATAAATATAACTATGCACAACATAGCCACCCAGGGATAGTCCTGTTATTTATTATATACCATAAAGAACATCTTCTTCCCATCACTTTGAATTATCCTTGATGTCCTGCTCTGTACCCTCAGCTGGGCACTACTCTTTGTTTGAAAAGGTCACTGAAACCGAATACGGTGAGCTTGCTGAAGTCTGGCCAGTAGCTTGTATTGCAAACAATAGCATTTCAATTCCATTTTCTCTATGGAGATGCCTCTATGGCCTGCTTGTCTTTTCCAGTGCCTTTACATGTAATCAGCAATTCAAGGACCGTTAAACAAGAAAACCCCTTTTTTGTCACTTGTGTCTTCAGTTTCCTATAGCTGTTGTTATTTGTTTGTCATCCACTTCCTCTTACACACACAAGCGTGTACTTTAGCCTACTTGTGGCAGCTTCAGAAACTGAGGGAAAGAAGGGATATCAAGGCCATACTCAGTATTATGAGAAGTTTTCTGAAGACAAAAATGTTGCAAATTTTTAGGTGCTAAGAAAAAAACCCAGTAATTTTGGTGTTCTAACTAAATAAGTCAGGTGCATTTTCATCTGCTTGGACCAGTAACATGACAGCATCTGGTCATATTGCAAACCATACCTTAAAATTTGCTCTGTTTACCAACGAGTTAACAGTAGTAAACTGAGCTAGAGTGACCCGATTACGACTGGTCAGTGTTTGCCAGCCACATGGAAGAAGAGGCAGCCCGTAGTATCAAAACCTGAAGATGCTAGTAGGTGGAGTTCAAGCCAGAGATACTACTGGGGACACAGCTGGCTGAGTATCATAAGCTTTTTCACATCTCTCAGAGACACTCTGTACTTGCTTTTTGATTGGGTACAAAAATCCTTTTTGTTCAGCATGTGTCAGTCAATAATTCATACTCGTGACTAAACCATAACTACTTAAGGATTTTAGCAAGAGACTTGACTGACACTGGATATAATTTGACGGGGTGAGGTGTAGTGCCTAACTGGGTCACAAAGCCTTTGTAAGGCAGCTATTTATCATCATTAAAGGATTTTCGTATCCTCAGTGAGCCATATACTATAGAAAGTAGGAGTCAATGTGTGCAAGCAGCTGGAGAAAGTTCAGGACATAGAACTGGCAAAGCAAGTGGAACGACGAGCCCTCAGTGGCAAACCCAGGCTCTAACATTAATAGATCATTCCTGCAAGTGAAATCTCTGGCTGACTCATCACCCTGTATTTCCAGAATTACCTTAATATTTTGTTTGTCTGTTCCTGAAACATATTAATTCCCCAGTCACAAACCCTGATGCTGCATGCAAAAGAGCCACAATTTAAGAGAAAGAGAATACCATATCAGGTAGAATGAAAAAAGTAACATATTTGTATGAATAACCAGTAACCTGGTAAGAGTCTATAAGTCTGATTTTTCAGGCACTATAGTGAATATTTATAGATGAATCTGCCTTCTAACTGAAACAGTAATCCTGCCACAGTCACTTAGCTCCAAGATTACTACTGCATGGGTAGCAGTCCTTGACCAAGATGACTCTGCACCTGTTGAACAGCTATACATTCAGTACTTTACAACTTTGTGAGAGTGCTAGTGAAGGCAAAAGTCTTCTGAAACCTCAGTATCATTCTGTTGTTTGATGGACAGAGAAATGCCCTCCCCCACGTCCAGTGTAAACCATATCATCAGGCTTTTGGGAAATTTACTGAAGAGAAGGAAAGAAAAAAAAATGAAAAAGAGAACTATATTACAAAACTGATCACAAGAAAAATCTGTTTCAAAATCTGAGTTATTTTGACATATTTGTTTGGATACTTCTTCTTGGCTGGTTTTAATCTAACCCTTTAGTAGTAACCTTTTGCCTGATATTTTCTAGAAACTATTTGAGCAATTTGAAAATCATGAAATCATCACGTAAAAAAGTAGCACTACCTTGATGAAAAATAATTGACTTGGAGGATTCAGTCCCACTCTGAAAAGTGATGTGTAATATGTCAAAGCCAGAAGCATCTGACATGAGGAGCCAAGCTGTGGCCATGCAGAACCCCCAGGAAAGGCAGCTCACCTCACCTCTCTGCCACAACCAGAACAGTGGAAAGGGTAAGCCCAAACCATACATCTAGAAGCATCACTTCATGAAATGGTGGGAACAGGCTCAGTCTTCAAAGGAAAAGGATAAGAATATCTTTGCCTTCTTCACCAAGAGAAGTCCTTCATGAAATTCATCACTGTCAAGGGTGAAAATGGTATGCGTTAAAAAATAAAATTATGTCAATTCTTTGTATACTGAATGCAGACAATACTACATAACAAAAACTAGTGGAAAAAATTACAATTCAATTAAGCAATACCAGACTCTCATAAATTTATGTTACTTGTCTCTAAAGAAATTAAGTACTACAGCGTGCTCCATCAATGACCCTACACATTTTTGCTAGTATTTTTCCATAATTGATGTCACAGACCTATCTCAGACTAATGACATTATGTTTGCAAGTTTCTAGTGCTCTCATCAAGGAACTTAGAAAGTAATTTCCAAAGACTTCATCTGTTTCTGTCTTCATTTTCTTGAGCTTTCATAGCTATGAATTATTTGCATTCTAGCATTTTTCTTTCCAAAAGACAGTAAAAATATTCCTTTACGATCAAGTCTACATCATGAAGACCATGGCCCTGAATCATTTAAGAACATAAAATTGTTCTTAATGTCAAGTAAATGAGTGGTCTTTTAGAAACAGCTGAAAAGATTTACATTTTTAAGTTGTACGTGTGTTTTACAGCCTGGGGGTCCAAACTTTTTCTCTTGGACTGTACAAGTCAGTCAGTGGTAGAAGCACAAAAAGAAGGAAAGGAAGGATAAAAGGAAGGAAAGAAGGCCTAAAAGAAGCCCACTTGAAGCCTAGGCATACAGGTTGGGTTCTGTATGACACAAACATGCAAGTAATCTCTCTCCTAATGAGTGTGACCAGGTCCTCACCTCCTCAGATATCCCAAATTATTCCACATATTCCTGGTTCCTACAGGAACCATAGACACCCTACTGCAAACTATTCCAATTTGGTGGAAACCTGCACCACAGCTGGCTTCACTGTGGCAGTAAAAGGTGTTTGCCAGTGTGGAAAGATCTGTAAAATCGGAGTATTTATTTCCTTCCTGTTCTCTTGCTTTGCTGAGTTGTTTTGTTTTTTTTTTTCCTGCCTATAATCAGAAATTGGCAAACCAATAAGAATGGGACTGGAGAGGCAGAGAACTGTCAGACACAAAGACCTTTAATTTCACCCGTGCTACCGATTTGCTCTGCATCAGCCTTAGCCCATCTCTGCCTCTGCTTCCCCATCTGTAAAATGGTGCTAAGATTACTCCCTGACATCTCTTACCAGGTAGTGCAGACCTCTGAGTGTTAAATATAACATTAAGTACTGATAATTGTTTTAATTAGGAAATGTAATCTTTGCCCTGAGCAGCTTGCCATGCCTTATCTCTTCTCAAAATTTGTTATTTTATTAGACTTTTTTTGTTTTCCCAATCTCCCTTTTAAGTAGATCACTTTCCCATTTTATTTTTCATTTACTGTAAATAGTGCAGCAGAATCCTTTGTTAGTTAAAATACCCTTTACAGTTCAACGTTCAGTACTGCTAATTATGTTCTTGACTTGCTTATGCTTATTTTTAGAGATTTCCCAATCCACTTCTCACTACTTTTTGTATATATTTTTAAAGAAGCCTTATTTTTACATTGCCACTTAAACAAACTTGCATCTGTTGCCTTTTTTCCCTCTAGACTGAACCCGGATGGATTTTAATTGCATCACCAACTGTTTCTAAAACACTTCCTAGAGTCTCCGCTAGATTCCCTCTGCATAATAAAATCTTGACCAATAAAATACTAATCAAAACCTGTTAGGGCATGTCATGTTTTCTCAAAGTCAGCTTTCATGCCATCCAGAATGTTCACTTTGCTTCCACTGGCCCCCAAGAATATTTTGAACTAATGATATTGTAATGTCCTGGGTGTTTCTTTGCTTCAGTCCTATTAATCATACTTGGTATATTTTCTAGGACTTGGTCCAAAATAGCCTCTAACCATCTGAATGCTTCAGTAAGCTGTGGAAGAAAGCAATCCTAAAATACCTCTCAAAATGTGTTCCTCCTCTTCATTTTTGTATTGAGTGGCATCCAAATCAACATCTGAGTAATTAAAACTCTGCCAGGATCAAATATCCTGCCTTGTTATAGGATTCTCCAATGTATAAAAACATTTGCTGAGTCTATGTTATTTTATTTTAACTACCCTAGAGATGTAAACTCTCTCTGTAGCATCCTAGAATCAACTTACCAATTTATGGCTCTAATTTCTATACAGATTTCTATGTCAGCCATAATATTTCTTTTCACAAATCAATGTTCTGTCCTACCTACTGTTTTAATTTACTTAACCCTTTGGCAGATTCTGTATTCTTCATATATTTCTTTGTAAATTTATTTAAAACTTTATCCTACTTATAAAATTATAAATGTATAAAAAAGTATATAAAATATGAAAGCATAGTATCAGTGCACAGAAAAATATTTTCAAAATGGAAACATACACAACAGAAAAGAATTTGAATAACTGCTTCAGAATTTAATTTGATAGCCATGCTACAGTCTGCCTGACTTCCTTAGTCAGGTTACAGGGTTTGTAGTCACAGGCTGGTGATTCTCCTTTGCTGTCAGTACAAATGCTGTTGGTAGAGATGGATATCTGTTTACTCTTTGAAGTGGAAAATGGGGCTTGATAGATCAGATGGAAAGAGAAACAAAGATCAGAAAACAGGCTGATTAGGTTCTGTATCCCAGAGTCATTGAAAAATGGGGGTGCAGCTCCCAGGGTAGTAGCAGTGCACTAGTGAGGGACTAGGGATACGGAAACAGGAATACCAGTGATAAAAAAAATATCCCAGTCACTGAAGTAAGGCAGTAACTGAGAACCATCTCAGACAGTGGAAGAGTGTAAAGACAGCTGGAATTGCAGGGAAGGTACCTGGAGAGGTAGGATGAAAAACGTGTACAAAATCAAGGGTCTTTGTGGAGAATTCAACACAGAACTAGACAAGTTTCAGAGACTGATAAAAGTCATTGGAATTATGTACCTTGTGATATCTGAGCATATTCATGATTCTTTCCCAAATTAAGACTTTTTTTCTTTTTTTACTTCACCTACCATCAGCAAACAAGAGAAAATTGTTTTATATTCCCTTTCATTTTTGCAGGTACAATTCTACACATGAATTTCTAAAATATTTTCAGTTGTATATTTCTGACATGATACTCACTTCAGGAATCACAAAAAACTGCAGAGGGCTCATCCTTCTAATTTCTCTCAACTCACTAATCAACCTTCTCATTATCTTCACTAACATTGGGCCTACGCTGAATAATCATTTTCCAATTAGCCTTACACTTCTTACTTAAATGGTTATCCAAACACAAATCAGTTAGCTCTACTCTAGCAGAACTTCCATAGTGTCCACCTTGGTTCATGACATAACACACTCCTTTTCTTTCTTTGTTGCGGGTATCCCCTTGCTCCGAGTTACCTACAAATGGCTACAAAACCCTTAGCCACTTGGACATTAAAGGGGTATCTTTTTTTTAACTAGGATCTTCTTAGAATCCAGTGATGGTGGTGGATTTGGAAATAAAAACTTCAGAAGAATTCTGAACTTCAGAGAACTATCAGATCATTCACATTAGGATCCAGATGTCCCAAATGGATGGCACCACCTTAGCTTTTAAAGCTTTAAATTTCCCACGTGTTCTATGGGAAAGGAATAACTCAGAAATACGCATGGGGAATTTCAGCTTTGGGAACTCACTACTTGGGAAATCCCATGCAGGGCAGGATAAGTATATGGGATGTCATTGCATTCCCCGGTAATGGCTTAAATTGGAGTACAGAGAACCTAGGGAAAGATTTAACATTGTGGCCCTAAGAAACTACCCCTTGCCCAAAGTGTATTCTCGTGAGCCCAGTGTCCACCTACACAGGGCACAACTGAGGTCCATAGCTGCCTTCAACTCTAAGGATGCCAGCATCGGTGCAAACAGAGCGGACCCAGAAACATTTCCACTTGCTTCTTTGAACCCAAACTTATTCACAATGACCCCCAGAAAACCCCAATTTGGTGCCTTAACATTGAACTCAGCTCTTCTCTTGATGGCATGCAGGTGCACAGCAGGGCCTGGAGAGGAGCACCAGAGGCTAGCTGGATAGGTAGCCTTTTTTTTTCCTATCCCAGAGCTTGATCATTCCTGCTCTACCATTCCATTCCATTACACTTTTTCATTTTATTTTGTTTTCACCAACCAGAATGCTGATAGTATTCTCAAACATACTGAAAAAAGACTGATAAATGTCTCAAATATAAATATTTTCCATGGGGCTTAGTTCACTTCTTCCAGGAAAAAAAAAAAAAAAAAA
>VWZZ01003805.1:507679-529501 GCA_013399095.1 Psophia crepitans | reverse complement strand
ACTGGAAAAAAAAAAGAAGAAAAAAACCAACTGAACTTTGCCTTTAATCTACCCTAATTAATCAAAGTAACACATGGTAAAGGAAAATCATCAGGACTCCTCCTTTTTAAAACTGGCTTATGTTCACATGAAGATCATGGTGCAGATATGACCATGGAGCTCTCAGTCCCCAGATACCCTGAAAATGGCATTAATTGTCCATGCTGTTCTTTCACCTATGCTGGCAAATTATCCACATCAAGTAGATGAATACTTATAGTACCAAAATGTTACTGTCCTTGAAATTCTGAATTTCTTAGTGATTTTAACTCACTGTACACATTGAGGTTAATGAGATGGGGAAAGAGATGTTCGTCTGGTTTCATATTATATTTATTTTGATGTTAACATTCAGAGTACCTGACATTTTGGAACAAATATATATTACTTGTTTCAAGTACAAACTTTTTTTTTCTTAGAAAAAAAAAATTCTTTCTTGTAATTTTCTGGAGGCTTTGTGAACTTTATTGTAAACAGTCAGTATTTCTCCTTTCTTTTACTCCCACAGATTTTTTTTTTGTAAGTGAAAAAAGTGAAAAATGGTGATGAAAAAGAAGAAGAAACAAAAAAGAAAAGAAGAATCATCTTTGATTAAAGATGCATTTTCTTTCTTTCCCCTCCTCCCCGCCTCTCCCCCTCCCCCCCCCATAAGTTCCTTTCCACTCCCTGGAATATTTAACATTGATGATAAACAGCTTTTACCTTGCTTTTTTTTATAACCGAACAGGAGAAAAAAAAATTAAAAAAATCCTCTTTTTAGCCTCTTTTTAGCCTTTGACTGAGTCTTTTCTCAATACAAGCAGTGGAAAAAATATTTCACACATTGTGCCTCCTCTAATTGTTATAGCTGTATTGTAGCAAAGGACGGAAGGTGCGTGTCTACCTTTGATGAAAGAAAACGAAGGAGTGAAAGAGGAAGAAAGACATCTGGATTGCCTTCACATTATACAGTATTATTGTTTGAAAGCCTTGTTATTTCAGCAAAGCTTATTTTAGTTAATTCTCAATTTTCCTAGAACAGGACAACACAGTCCAGTGAGGTGACACAGATACAGGAGGTCCCTACTCATTTTTATCACTCTGAGTGATAAGGCTTAGCAAAAGTCTTTCTGAGATGATTAATGGCAGATTTGACTCTGGGAGGTAATTATAGGTTTTGACAAGAAGTTTGAGACTTTGGGGATGAAAGCGACTGTGAAGGTTTCACTGAGGAAACCAACCCCTGACAGGCACAACATGCTTATTACAGAAATTCTGAAAAAGCAGAAAGATCTGTAAAATAAGCTAGATACAGAAGAACATATTTTTATTAACCCCACTGTTGCTGATGGCAGATGCATCCTCCTTGTTTGGGGACTGAAATGATTTGTAACCTCAGTAACTGCAGTCTTTTTAAGATGCAGAGGTTCATTTGCTTGTGAACTCCCTCCCATCCTTGCTCCTTCACCCTTTTTCTTTTGAGGGTTAGGCAGTGGAGAGTGGAGGGAGGGAATATCAGGCAAACAGTGTCGTGAAAAATAAATTATGATGATCAGAAAGTTCTTCCCATAATGAAAGTAGTTATATTTGCTGCTATCTTATTATTATTATTATTGTTTGGGTTTCAGCGGTGCTATGAGTAAAAAAAAAAAACCATCACAGTGGCATATGCACTTCTGAGTCTCAGCATACTTATTTTCGGTATTCTGAAATGTAATGTGTGAGAACTGGAGCAAAGCCTAATTAAAAGGGCTTCCTCCAAGGAAAAGGTCCTTAAAGACAGCAGGGCTTCTGGTAGGAGCTCTTAGTGTCAGTAAGTGCTTTAGGCTCTTCAAAGCAGCATCTTTCAGCCTCATCAAACTACTGTTCAGATTGACCATCAAGTTACTACAACTCACTATTGTAGTAACTGACCAGGGTTTTACTGCAGACTCTCTGACTTCCCAGACCTTTTGGCGATGGAGGGGAAACAGTCTGCATCACACAGCAGTGAGCAGAGCCCTAATGTCAATTCTGAAATGAACTTTTTCCCAAAGAAATCTCCTTTTCTTCCAGTGAATAAGAGCCCTGAAATAGAATCCAGCTCTGGGAAAGGGCCACGAGAAGACTTATTGTCAAACCTAAATGTATTTACGATTCATATATTCTTTTATACATCTTACCACTATCAGCTACAGACCCCATTTCAGTAGTACCTTCCGGCTCCTTTGTGTCTTTTTGTCAGTATAAAGCAGCTGTGAACCTGCCTGCTCTGGCAAATTAAGTTGTTCCGTATTTCTGGAGTGGCACAAAGGAAACCCACCCCTCCTTCTCATTTTGGTTTAATAAAATAGATATACAGGGCATGCAGGAATCGCAAAAGCAGAAGTGGAACAAGAGTCAAGGGCCAGATTCTTGAGCTGCAATAGAAGAGTGGCAATCCAAGGGAGAAATGGAAAAATATGCTAGCCGGGAGTTTCTCTCTGAGATTGCACAAAAGCTGTTCTGTCAGAAAATAAAATGACATTATTAAGCCACCTGTCACCAATGTTTCTGAAAATATCTCTTCTCAAAACATTTGTGGGAATCTGTGAAAAAGCGGCATGTGCCCAAGTTCATTTTTTGGACACCATTTGTATTACTTCATATTAATTGTGAATAAATGCCCCAGTGCAGCAGGGGCTCATCAAGACAGCCTGAGAACCATCATGTATCAAGAGGATACATCCCTGACCAGGGAGTCAGCATGGGGCTATTTTACCTCCTTTCAAAGCCTTGTTCTGAGGGTTTGACTAAAAATCAAATTAGAAGTTTGGCCTGGACTTCAGGAATAAATCTAACCTGCAACGTATAATGAAAACATTAATAAACCGAAGTGGTGTGAGTACCAGAGCTGCTCCCAGCGAGGCAATAGGAATTCTGCTTTTCCAGGCGGAACTGAGTCCTTATTCCAATCCATACTCACACATTCCACTGCATTAAAAAAGTCTCTGATGTAGATTACTTCACTGTATTTAGGCACCTAACATAAGACAAGATTCATCTAACCTAAATTCAGATATCTGCAATGTAGAAATCTCTGCTTGATTTAGCCACCTTATCATCGTGCTGCTATAGAATCTGAAGCAACTGATCATTGTTTAGAAATCATAGAATCATAGACTGGTTTGGGTTGGGAAGAACCTTAAAGATTGTTTATTTCCAACTCCCCTGCCATGGGCAGGGACACCCTCCACTAGACCAGGGTGCCCAAAGCCCCATCCAGCTTGGCCTTGAACGCTGCCAGGGATGAGGCCTCCACAGCTTCTCTGGGCAACCTGTTCCAGTGCCTCACCACCCTCAGAGGGAAGAATTTCTTCTTAACACCCAATCCAAATCTACCTTCTTTCAGTTTAAAACCATTAACCAATGTCCTATCACTACATGCCCTTGTAAAAAGTCCCCCTCCAGCTTTAAAATGACTATTTCATTGGTGTCTCTACATTTCAGTTAGATAAAACCTGGTTTTGGCCTCCTGGTGTCTCACTGTGATCAACAATGAGAGAGCAAGATGATCCAGAGAGCAATCCAGAACATTTGTGATCCAACTTGTCTTTGGTTCCTGTCTCTCTCTGTACAGATTGAAAAGGGAGCCAAAACTGGTGGTTAGCCTGAAACAACCACTTGCAAGTGAGGCTCGTCTCTTAAGCCTCACTTAAGATCCTCAGTTACATGTCTGGAATTAGGTGGAAGGCATCTGGGCCTATAAATTTCTGTCCAATGGGGATTTGTAGACTATACTTTCACTCAAATATATTAATTTAATGGTTTCTCTTTACAGAACACACAAGAGGAATAGGAGCAGATAAAGTATTGCAGCACCTAAAGTTTTTTGTGACTCACCTATAACATTTAATTTCACCTTCACTCCGTAGTGAAAGAAGCAGCTACTGGAAGATCATCACAGTCTCAGGACTGGGCAGATGAACATCAGGAAAAGGCAGATCACACCATAGAGAGTAGATAAAATGATGCAAAGTAGGAAGCTTCAATGGTGAACTTGATTAAAAACCTGCAAGGAAAAATACTGACATTTTAGAGGAAGGTATTTTATTCTGTACTTGCAGTAGCTTTTCACAATTGACCAATATATTCTTTGAAAGCAACTTCCAAGTTACATGCATGAAAATTGCCAGAAACTGACCTTTATGTCTGTACGTAAAATGCTCACATAAAAGTGTTTTCATGCAGGCAGGGCACAAAGTACCATGGGATTCATGAGGCCAATTCCAGCTAATCAAGGATCAGATAAAAAGCATCCCATTTATTTCAACAGAATTAGAGTACATAGCTCCATTTTCAAATAATCGCTGTCAAGGCATAAAATAAAAACTCAAAAAGACATCTGTCAAATAAAATTTTAATAACATATGAATCAGAACAAGTTGTGGCCCATTGTTTGAATATTCCAATAGTAGAAAAGGAGGTTAAATTCAAATAAATTATTCATTGACAATAGTTGCTCATCTCTAGTATCTCTCTGTATAATTCAAACAAAAACAAAAGTGTGCCACAGAATAAAATGAGATTTTTAAACTGCTTCCTTGAATCTAGATGATTCAATTCCCTATCTCATTCCAATATAATTATTAAACACATGGAAAAAACACTAATGCATAAAAAATATATTCAATTGGCAGACGACAAATACATTATTTATTGCTTCAAGTTACTGATGAGCTTTCATACCACCTCGTCATTCTGTTTTGCTCTGTCACTCATGAGCCATAAGATCATCAGTAACTCATAATAAATAATGTATCCATAGCCAGTCCTTTGGGTAGCTACCTCTATTTATCTAGATATATGCACATGGATATGCACTTCCTCACCAAAACAAATGATCATCACATTAAACAATGTTGATTTGCAAAGGTTTCAAACTTACAGGCAAAGAATGAAAAAAAAAAAAGGACTGAGGACATTACAATTTTTTTGGCAATGTATTTTTTTCGTGCTAAGAATGCATTGCTAGAATAATATGCAAATATGAAAGGTTATAATGGATCTGTTCAAAGCATATTTAAGATAATTCAAAATCATAATGAAAATGTATTTTAACAGATTTAATATAGGCAAAGGGGACAAAATTAATACGGAGACTGGGGTGACTATTGAGTCAATGAGCTGTACACTTTTAAGTTTATGGTAAATTTTTGGTAAAGGTTAAAATGGAAAGTAAATTCAAGATGTAAGCTAGCCATATAAAAATGAAAGTTACACACATTATTGGACTGAACGGATGTTATTAGTAAGAATAGATGGATTCTGAAACAATAACATAATTTATAAGTGAATCTAACATCTTTTCATCCTATAACACAAATATTTGTACTGAAATCATAGAATCATAGAAATGTTGATGCAGAGTGATCCCTGATGAAAATGCCCTTTGTTTTGACCTGCATGATATTTCAAAGTTATATACAACACAGTTACTAACTCTTTTTTCAACTAATGAAATAAGAACTGGGTTGGCTCATGTGAACTGTCCAATAGTATTAAAAATGGTTAACCTGTTAACCTGAGTTACAATATGCATTTTCAAAAAGCCGCTGGAAGAGACCTTTTCTACACACTTTACCTTTGGGGAAAAAAATTACTGAGGCCAGGCACTAAAGCCTCCAATTCGATATGCGATGTGCTGGATTACACATTTTTCTATTATTCTAGGCACCTTGTTTTATAATTTACTATATACAATCAGCAGTTCTAAATGACTGAGAATATGGGTATATCAGCTGCATAAACTAGGTGAATTGATGAAATGTGTAAGCAGGATGAACATGAACAATTGATGCTTTTTTAATTTTAAAAAAGCTAATAGGATTGTACAACAATGCAAACCAAATATTTCCATAGGGAGATGTAATGTTAACTCTATTGTATAAAATCTTGATGTCAATTTATGTAGAATGCTATAAGGATCATTTGTGTAGTTCCAATCATGTACGGTGAAGGAAGAGAGCTGCAAACTGGAACAGAAAGAAAAAAGGGTGTCTAGGTTAATATGAGGGCTAGAAGGGTTTCTTTTGTTCAGTTTAGAGAAAAAAATTACTGTTCATGTAAGTAGATACGTATGTTTTGCAAGTGTGTGTGTGTGTTATGGGAAGAGGATAAACATTCAAAGAAAAACTATTTACACTAAAAGACAGCGTAACCTTTGGCACAAGAACAAAGAGGAGGAAAACATGGCCAGGATTAAGCTTGCACAGACGACGAGAATATTTCCAGAGGAGTGAAGTTTTTAAGTATGTTTCTAGTAGAAGTAATAGGCATCACAAGGAGACTACCCAGAAAGAGAATTCAGTAAATCTATGAATGTCATTAGGCAACACAAGGCAGGCTGCAGCTGCCCTTGATGACCCCAGGAACCTTTCCTATGCTCTTATGGACTACAATGTAATTTTTCCTGAATAAAGGCTACACAATTACATACAGAATCACAAGGTCTCAGCTCTAAGTGAGTAGAGGAAAAAAGAAATAATTAATAGAAGTGCCTAATAAAACCAAACCAACCAAACAAACAAAACCCCCGAACCTCCTGGTGCTCAGCTGCTTTCTCAGCGCCCAGCACTGGAGCCATACGGCTAGCATCTTATCTGAGCAAGGCACAAAGACCGACGCTAACCATTTATTCTTTTTGCGTAGCACCTTTCTCCACAACTGAGAGCTGAGAGGCTGCTCATCAAGAAGTAACAAATCCTTCTACATATTAAAAGAGGTGCTTATGGAAACAACGGTGACTAACACCAACTGAAATCAGTATGGGTAGTAGCTGAATACACAGAAATAAAGAGCTGCCATGCCAAAAATCCTCAGTGCTTCCCACTGACTTCAAAGATTTATGTTAGGAAAAGGTCCAAATTAATTTCATACGTGTTATTAAAGTTTTTCATCATTCAAGGCAGAGATACGCTGAGGCCCCGGGGCTGCAGGGACCTCTATGGCAAAGTGTGTGCACAGCCGCCCTGAAGCTGGGGAGAATTCAAGCACCTCAATCCAGCCGTACACAGTGGAGGCCTTTGCTTGACTGCCAGGTAAGGCTCAGAGTCTGTCACATGCTGAAAACCAGAAACCAAACTCTGCCTTAGCACACAGTTCCCACATACGTGCTCCTTTCACACAATGTGGATAAAGCAACCGATTACAACAGCAAGCCAGCTACATGTCTGGACTTTTTTTTTTTTCCTGGGAATAAAATGAACTAGTTCAATCCTCCACAGAATCTTATTCTTCTCCTTTTTAAACCTGACATCTGCTGTCATATCCCAAATTTTACACTAGAAAGCAGCAGCCTGGAATTTCACAAATGTGTAAATTTTTCCTGTTGCACGGAGACTGCAACAGCCTTACCTAACCAACTGGATCTATCTGTCATCGGCCAAGCAGCACTTGCAATTTGTTTACAGTCAACTGCAAGGAGATATATAAACTCCCCCAAATGAGGAAGACGTTGAATTTACACAGACAAGTGACAAACGAGCTCGGAATGAGAATGCGTACAAGAATAGCCTACAGTATGCCATTATATCATGACATAAATATATGACAACTACTCCAACCAATGCCCATGGCAAATGTTTCCCTGTGTTACCACCACTAGAATAATTTTTCTGTCTTGCAGATTTTTCGTTCTTTTCTTTTTTCCTCAAAGGAGCGATTCATTCTAAAGTAATAATGAATAAAAAGGCACCTATTAGAATGAGCAGATCATACTATACTGGATGAGTTTCAGGACAACAGTCTTATTATTGCAGTTAAGTCATCTCATTTCTTCTGGGTCAGCGTCCAGGTATCAGTAATACACTCCACCAGAAATATAGACATATATACATGCTGTGGTAAGTTATAAACTCACTATGTCTATCATTAGACTCCAATTACAATAAACAGCATAACATACCATATGCATCTGTAGAGTAATAAAAAAACCCCAACCCTTTCACTATACATGAACAACAGCCTTTCCTAAAAGGAGTGGATTCTGCATAAGTGTTAGCATGGGATTCAAGCTTTCTTCTGTCAAGCAGCATTTCCAGTTCTTTCAAGGCTTTAAAATCATTTCTCTGCAGAGAGAAACAAAACAGAAATCCTCCGGGCACAAGTGAAATCCTCCCTAATCCCTCAAAATGAAGCTTACATTGCAGGAGCTGCTGCACAGATCTTGGGCTAATCTTCTGGAAGTGAAGGACTATCTCTGAAAACAAGGAAAAAGTAGCATCAGCCATGGCAACTTCCCCAATCTCTACAGATTGTTATTGGAGATAAGACTGATCCTTGCTCCAAACTCTGATGCATTTAAGAAGCAGCCTTTCTCTTTTAGAAGGGTAAACTTCTGTAGCCAACAAAATCTCATATCTAAATACACCAAATACAAGGAGTTTCCAACATGAGGATCCCACCTTTTCAGCTTGAAAGCTCATCCCTGTCTTTGAGTATTCATACCTCTGCACTGTTTTACTAGGAGGTTACAATTTAGTTGAAGATCATTGAAAAAGCAACCCACCTTTGTTCAGAACAAATACATATACCAAATTTCTCCGCCAGAGAGAGCTGAAGCAGGAGTCACTGCCCAAATGCAGGTCAATCAGTGCTGGCTGAAATCTAACCAAAGGCTTATGATAGAATGAGTTTGTTTGTTTGTTTTAGGATGAGTCCAAAACATCGCATCAGGAAATGGAAAAGGCAGCTGTTTCTCAAAAGCACAAGTGTTAAAATCTAGAGAAAGAGAGTTCTAGATTAGATACTGGTAGAAAATTATGAACTATTACTGAGAATAATGAATGGTAGATTTCATTTCTAAAGAGTTCAGAAGACTGAAACTTTGTCTCTTTTATTTTTCTTTTATTTTTTTTTTAATAAAGAAGAAAGCAGCAAGGTATTATAATCCACAGGACACCAATTTGAACTAAGTGCTTGGTTCAGAAAAGCTAACGTTTTCTTCTCTGTCAGTAGACACATCAATAATTTTTGATGTCTCATACAGCTGTTTACTGAAGGCAAAAGAAGAAGAGGCCTGGAATTGTCCCTGAGAATCAGACAAGACACCTTCTCTATGCCAAATGTTTCACCAGCTACTCCCTGCTCTTGTCTTTCTGCTCTTGTGTTACAGAAATGTAATAAGGGAAGGTGACTGTGAAGGAGACATGGTACGTTCGGACCAAGTTCTTATTGTGGTTATCCAGAGGACTGGGACTTTATATTAAGCCTTGGTGTTCACTGTCCACTCAGTAAAGGTCTGACTGTACTTCGAGACACACGCTATGCATTAGAGTTTATTTGCAGTAAAAGTTGAGGTATTTTCGAATCAAAGAATGCAACAGAATCATCACTTCTGCCACAAAAAAAGGTAGAAGATGGACAGGAGTTGCCTAGAGTTACTCCGATGAAAAAATAGGAATTGTACTAAGGAGAAAGAAGCTTCATTATGCCCTTATGTAATCCAGAACATGAAGCAATTTGCAGCTTCAAGAATAATAAAATTTACATTTAGCCTTGCACAGCCCAGAAGAGCTGTCCTGGTTGCCTGGCAAAACAAGCAACTAACCACTGTGCTATTTTAGATGCCCTTGAGTATTGCTCCAGCCTTGCCTCCAGCTGCCACAGATTTTCCCCAAATCCTACACCCTTGTGAAGATGTCTCAGGTACCTAAGGGCTTCTATCTAAAATGGTCTATGTACTTGTGTCTAGGCAGCTGAATCCCACCCATTATGTTTTTCCTGTTTTTATGCTGGAGCAGTAAAGATTATAGTCCATGTTTCTTGACAGTGCTGGTATATGTTCTATGCAAGAACAGTTGCTCCAGCTTAACAACCCCTCTGTGTAAAAAGCAGCATAAAGAGGTCATATCAGAGCTGAAAATTGGGCCAAAGAGAGTAGATTTTCCTCTGGATGCACAGTTATAATTACTATTATGTTTAGGGAATTGGGCTTGATCACTGAATGGAAAACACTTTGCAATTAAGAGGGTGGAAAGCATAACTAGATTTGAATAATTGATGTTAATTTCCATTTGCAGGGAAGACTATCACAATGCTGAATTCAAATGTCATGCAATCTTCTGGTCCATTCCCTTATTTCTTGTCACCATAAATTGCAAAGTAATGCTAACTGGAGGGCCTTGTACAGAATTGCTGTATGGAGCACATCCCATTATACATCCGAAATCAGGAAGAAGCCATGCTTGCATCACTCATGCTCGTGAAGCAAGTTCTTTCCTTATTTGGCGATACAATTAACTTGAATGAAACTGAATGTAATGCCTTGAAAACAATACTAAATTAAATGGTAATGCAGTAATCCATCAATTACAATGGGGCAACTAATGGCTCGAAATAGCTTTGTACAAGAGTTTCTAGTTGGATTAATAATATAATTAATGCTATGTACTCAGCATTAAAGCAGGAAATAAAATATTGTTTTAGTTAATCTCTCCTTGTCATTGATGGGGAAGTGCAATGCAACTAAAATGAATATTCATTGTAATATTCATTACAGTCCTAAGTATGCAAGTATGTACCAGAAAACCCTCCAACAACCTGAATTTGCCAACTATTAAAACATAGTTACTACTGTGATTACTGTACTTATTGGAAATGGTGAAGATATTTTAAATTATTTTCTTTGTCCTAAAGGCATTAATAGTCACACTAGCTTTCTACTTGGACGGTTGGACTGGATGATCCTTGAGGTCTCTTCCAATCTTAATGATTCTATGATTCTATGTCAAGGAGAGCAGATTTGAGTGGCCCTGTGAGCTAGTAGCCTCAGTATTGAGTTCGTTCAACTCCTTCAGAGACACTACCAGAAGTACAAAAAATGTAAAAGATGGATGTAAGTTGTCTGGCCAGCTGTAGTAAGAAGGAACAGAACAGAATCTGTATTTGGAGAAATGAGGGGAAGCTTGCTCCTCTGCTTTCTGATGTTACACATGCAGATAATCAGTTACTTTACATTTTCACACTTCCTACTGACATCAAACAAAGCTTGAGAACTGCAGGAATCTGCAGCCATGTGCACGTGTTTAGTGTCCTTTGCACGACATGCATGCAAAGGGATGCACAACAGGTATCACCCTTTCTGGGTGATACCCTCCATTACACCGTCCTCCACTAGACTCTGAATTACACCAATCGCCCTCCTGGTTTTATTGAATTCACAAAAGCAATCCGCTCCATTGCTTACAGATTTAAAACAGCCCCCAGGTCCACGTTACAGACCAGGGTACTCCAGGTTTACTCAGCCAATTCCAAAGAAGCGGTTTAACCACTGTCCCCATCAGCCAAGAATGGGGTGGGAGCAGGTGGAGGCTCAAGAGGGCAGAGGGAAGACGAGTGCCCTCTCCCACCCAGATTCCCCAGCAGGTACATGTCCACAGGCCTTCAAGGAGAGAAGAGAGGATTTTTCTTCCCTTTGCCTGGCTCTCCTGCACTTTGTGCTGCCGTGCAAAGCTGCTGCCTGATGGCCAGAGCGGAGGGCGCAGGGCTGCCCTCCAAATGTCGCCAAGGGGACATAAGGGTGCGGACCAAAGCCAATGGCAGAACAGCTGAGCCCACCCCATGTCCCACTGCTAAAACCATCCTGCTCAAGCAAATTGCAGCTGGCAGAATCCTAATGTTCGCAGCAGAAAGCCGTACTGAAGCGTGTGATGTGCATGGGCACGCCGGGACTTTAAAGCCTTGCAGCCCACTCCTTTGAATACCTTCAGATCAAACAGCTCTGCACATAAGGCTGTATTTCAACAGTTGTTCAACACTTCCTATGGACCTAAAATGTAGCTGTAAAAAGGAATCTGAAGGTCTGATTTCATGCTTTTTACGGAAAATTTACCCAAAGAAACTGGTTAGCTTATGACGTGAGCTAAAGACTCGAAGATTTATCCATAAATAGAAATAGGAACAAGTATACACACAGACACACTACAATTCATCATGGTATGTTTACAATGGCCTTTGAAGCAGATATAAAGAAAATCCCCATCGCGGTAGGGTTAGCTCGGAGGCTCCCCAGGAGAAATGACTTGCTCCTATATGCCTTTGGGCCGATGAACTGGAAAGCAAAGATAACAGCACGGGGTCCTCCTTCTTTCACCTCTCCCTCCCTAAGATTTTGTCTTGCCCTGTAACCAAAGGCAGTTGTTTCTGAGCTGCAGAAAAGCAAGGAAATGGCAGTTCTGCTTTGCTTCCTAATGCTTTCCGCTGACTCCAACAGAACACCCGTGGGCAAGGTATATTCAAATAGACTGTTAACACATGCTACAAGGGTCACTTACAGAGTAAAAAGCTATCTTGTATTATTTACAAGAAGTATTAGATAACATTTTGGCCAGGAGACACAAAGAAGCATCATGAGATCATTAAAGCTTTAAAGTGCATGTAAAGCAGAAGGGTGTCTTTCTAAGAGGTTATCAAAGGATCCCACATGTGTATCAAGTCAACTCCTACGGAAGGAAAAAGAAATATGCCTGTTAACATTAATGGGAACTGCAGAGTAAGTAAAAATACATTCAATCCAACTGTCTCTGAAAACCAGAGAATGTATATTTCAGAAATGCTGAGATTTTAACTTGTGATTTAAGGCAATCTATATATTCAGATAAGAAGCATAGAGCATTAAATGTTATGCCTAAGAATTTGGAAATGTTTAGTATATCCACACAGATAGATTTTCATTGTTTACTATTTAGGAGGTAAAGGTTGGTAAGGAAAATCAGCTTATCTTACGGTATTTATTTTATGGTCATAAGGGAAATGGAAGAAAACAACACAGGATACCAGAATACCCAAGGGGTGAGTTGGAAAAAAGGTTAAAATAACTGTATGGGACAGTCTCCACTGCCCTTGTGCATTCTGTCCTTTAAATGTAAATGCTTCCTTTCAAACCAACAGTATTTTGTATCTCATTAGTGCCTGTGGAAGAACAGTAAAAATGCTAAAAGTGTAAAAATCAGGCTTCTGTGAGAGAGCTTGAATAAGCTAAAATTAAGAGTATATCCTACCCAGTTAAGGGTTTCTTTTGTGCTACAGTTATACCTAACTATTTTCAAATATCGAAGGAGATGATCATGGATATTTGTGGCTATACTTCTGTGTCTCCCAAGAAGATGAAAAACTGTGTGAGAAGCTTGGGTTCGGGGGAAGGAGCACAGGAAAGAAAGAGTAATGAAATCAAAGGTGGGTGGTAAGTGGAGGGGAAAAAAAGAGATCAAGAGGGAGAGAAAAAGTCATTTTGAAATCATTTGGGTTTGAGGTCTGGTGAGGGAATTGATTAGGGGTTTGTTTTTTGTTGGTGTTTGGTTTGTTTTTAATTGTTTGACTATCTACAACTGTCCTAAGTGCCTTAACATTTGGAAAAGAATTGAATTATTGAGGGAGTAACTAGCAAGAAACCTCTCATTAAATTATGAACCGATATGTTTTAATGCCCCTCAGTAAGAAAATACTAGTTCAAAGAAGTCTGCTCAAGTGTAGAACAGTGTCCCACTCAGAAAACACAGCTGCTCCGCGCTGACTGGGATATGTGGGTAGTGGGGTCAGGGACATGAAGCTGGGAACAATCCTATGTGATCACCTTGTCCTATAATTTATTGACTGCTGTCACGGCATGTGGTACTGTGCAAACACTGCCCTAGGGTGTTTGTCCTCTAAATCAGACACAGATACTAGAAGTCAGACACAAAATACCAGGGGAGAGTCCAAACCAGATGGAGATAATCCATTTTACATCAGATGTGGATGTGACTTTCTCTTGGGCTGATTACTTCTTGTTAGAAGATTGCTTTGCTCAAGGATTTAATCGAAAAGTGGCCATCAGTCCTACCAAGACAAAGAGCTCCCTTGCAGGTGCAGAGTGAGTGCAACAACTGTAAATTAAGAGCAGGGAGCACCATCCAGGAACACCCTGTGACTAAAGACAGTTTAGCCGAGGTTCTGGATGCTGCATAGCCACATCATGTAGTGCCACCCTTGAGTAATTACTACATTATGAAGTGGCTGTTCTGGATCTGCAGAACACAGAAAGCATGCCACGCCGACCTGGCGCCTTGTTCAGAGCCAGTTTTGGGTTTTTTTTCTGTGCCTGGTCTTACATTGCACAGGCTGTATTTTACTCAAGAGGGAAGAGGAAAACTGAGCGATACTAGCGCAGGCTTTTTCCTAATTCAGCTATTTAGGCTGCAAACTCTTCATGGGTCTGACCATGATTATGTATAGGAGGAGGATGCCACAATCTGGCATGTGCAGAATAAACCCAGACCATAAATTTTGGCAAACTTGCTGACGTACCTTTAAAATCATTGTAATAAATATCCCCAGAGACATCAGGATCCCTGAGGTCTGACTGCTGCATTGCCCAATGCACAGAAAGTCTTCACTAAGATGGTAACACACTAAAACGAACTCCTGGGCAATGGTTAAAGGACAGAAAGCCCCAGTGACTCACATGAGAGTATTTCCCACAAAACAACCACTCTATCAGTGATCTCTCAGCCCTGATCTCAAGAGAAACGTGTAAAACATTTCCAGACACGAGTTGAGAAATTTGTAAATCTACTAATAGCAAAAATTTCATAGCCCGTGTAGTTGTTAGTTTCATAACTTTTGCAGTCTCATGCTCACCTACACTCCTACTAACCTCTTCACATTCTGGAAGGTATGAGCTATCGTTTTCTTTTCCTCCACCTTATCATCCCCCCCCAGCAGTAACATCCCCTCCACTTCCAACAGACCTCTTACTTTTCATTGCATGATCTAACCGAGTTTCAGCTACTTAAACTCAGTTTGTATTTGAAGTTCGCTGTTTCTATTTCCAACCTGAAAGGTATGCAAAAATGTTTATCTCCTCTGCTAACTGTACTAGAAGTTTTAGTAAAAGATATTATCTCTCTCTGCCTAAAAACTTACTGGAGAGTAAACTAAGCTTCTGAAGAATTTCTAGAGGGAAACTTCAAATTTACCAGCTTTTTCCGTGCATATCTTCATGAAAAGCAAATAAATATTATTTCAAATATTTCCACAACATAAATATTTCCAGTTACTGAATGGAGACAGTACTTCAGGCTGTACTTAGCCCATGAAGGAATCTCAACTCTGGTAGCATAAGATCTCATCCTCTCAGACCAACTCAGCTTTTTTGCCAAATCACATTTTTTCTGGTATACAGTGGCCACCCTTCTTATTCAAGTGTATAGTGACACCCCCCTAGGATTCACATCTAACCATTATGCACTGTAGGGCAATTCACCAAAACAAAATGTTTTTATTTGCTTCAATAATTACTGCAAACTGGAGTCTCTGAATCCTCATTCACATTTTGTCTATTTTGCTCTGCAATTAGTTTCACTGGGATGAATGGGACACTTGAAATCTAATGCATGCCTCAGTGAGGGTAAGTACAGTGGAATTGGGCTGTAACAATAGATAAAGTAAACACATTCTTTTGTTGCCATCCATCCTGTTCTAAAAGCCCTATTTAAAATAGCCATCAGACAAAGAAGATGATGAAAAGACACAAAATGAGGCCATGAATAACAGCATAATTCAGATTAAGAATTCTAATCCAAAATGGCCTTCAGAATTAATAGGCCATTCAAGGAAAAAGAATACCCTCAATAAAAACAACTATTTGTGTGAAATACTCCCTTTATACCTTTAATGTAGGCAGAGCTTTTCCTCCTGAGCTGTTATTTTGCATGTGCTTATGTGCTTCAGTCCACATCCAGGAGGAAAGAGAAACTCTGTTGTACATACTGACATATACCAAATGAGGAAGAAATATAGCTGCAGTTACAGTACAACAAAACTCAGCTATTACAACTGCATGATGCGATTTGATTAGTCACATAACAAGGCCTAGATTATCACAACATTTGGAAATTACTGGCGGACTTATTTTCGAAATCAGTGGTAGCAACAGTGAATGCATGTTATACATGAAAAAAGCAGTTTCAGATATCTGTAAAGTATGTTATTAAAATTTTTACCTACCTATAGAAGTCATTTTAATGCATTTTTTTTCCTTTATAATACAGAGTAATTATAAAGTTTGTAAAATGATGCCACGATACTTTGGAAGATCGGGTGATCCATGCTTTGTTTCAGGGCAGCAAACCCTCACTCTCTGTGGTGACATTTTCCTGAAAAAATCTCTCACCATCTCTTCTCAACTATACAATGGTTGACACTGCCCACTCCAAAAACTCCTGAGCAACTGGCTACAAAAATATCTTTTTTTAACAATTTGTTATGTTTTATCCCCTCAGTGTCTTATTCGTTATCTTACTGAAAAACTTTTGAATCCATAAAAGTCTGTACAGTCTTGCTCCTAAGAAGATTTTTTTCAAGTTGCACTGTCTCTTAGGTCAGGTATGAGTGATATTATTTCTGGTAACAATTATGTCTTTCACGATGTACTTGAATTTCCTTAAAAGTTTTCTAGTTAATGCAGGCAGAATAGACTAAGTATGAAAATCAACTACAAATAAATGATACTCAGTAGAAAGCAAAGTGAGTTGTGGTTTGGTTTTTTTTTCCACACCATGTCGTGCTTTGTTTAAAAGCACATGAGTGTCTGAATACCTGAAAAAAACATTTCACATCTGGGAAAAAGTAAAGTGAAACAAGAAATCGGACTGAATCTGGAACAAAACTGGGATTTTGTCCAAAGGAAAAGCCCAACTTGACAAAGGAAGTAATTCTGACTGAGTCAACCAGGAACAGTTGATAGAAAGTGCTCAGAAAGTCATTATCGAAAATGCTACAAAAAGAGACATCTGATGAAAGAAATCTCATATGCCGTGCAAAGCTGGAGTCTGAAAAAGATTGCACATGCTGATGCAAAAGGAACATGTCAAGGCAATATCCCACCCTTAGTGAGAAGAAATTGCTGCACGAATTTTTTTCAACAGGGCAAGAATTTCTTAAATGTACCAAGGGCAGAGTTCACGACCATTAAGGCAGAGTATGCATGCCACTCCTGATTAGAAATGAGAAAATGATTATGCAAAAGAATAATCTCAAAGGAGAAAACATAGTTCTGTGGGTTAAGAACACGGCAGTCCTTGGTGCACTAGAATTTGTAAAATGCAATACAGCCGTTGGAGAAGTCATTGAAAAGGCGTAGAAACAGCTCAACAAATTATTAAAGGGATGTGAAGAACTACAAGTGCTAAAGTCATTGGGCAAGTTCTCCTTGTTCTTGAAGCTCCAAGAAACAGAAAGCAAAGACAAGGATCAAGAGACTCAGCACCCTCCATGATCAGTAAAATATTTCTTTAATAAAATAAAATATATACATATATATTAAACTTGTTCACGCCATACAGTGATAAATAGCCAAGGATGGATAACTCATACTGATTTTTCTCCTGACATGTCAAGTGTCAGGAATGTCCTAGGTAGCACAAAGGATGAAACCATGCAGAATGTAATGAATTCTCCTGAAGAGGATAAGTCGGATGGTTGTAATATATTGGAAATAAAGAGGTCTGAAAAGAAAATCTGAAGTCTATTTCTGAAACAAAAGAAAACACTAAAAAAAAGACTACAGGGCTCTCCAGTAATCTTAAATATACAAAGGATATTTTACAGCAAAACTTGAACCATGATTGAAGCTCTTTTATTAGAAAAAGTAATCAGGTAGTCTTTGACATTCTTATACTGGTTGTGAGAAAGCATGTCCTTGTCCTAGGCTACTCAGATTCACTCCCTTCAGATAGACTTACTAGATAATATTTCAGTTCAACAGTTATTTTTGCTACCCACTGTTCCTGAAATAGTGGGTATGACTATGCAATTTTCAGCAAAGTACATGTTTTGACATAATCTGCTGAAAATCTAAATAGGAAACATGAAAAAATACTCTAAAGCCAGACCTTTCTCCATATTTAGCAGTGCTCGATTACAGTTTGGGACCAGGGAAATATAGGTTGCACGCTGATAACATCTGGTTTGACAGAAATCAGAAAATAAGAATGTTTGCACTTATGTGAGAGTCACTGGAGGCTTCCAGATGTACAAGACAAAATTCTCACTGTGATTTGGAGGAGAGGAAACTTCCTTTAATTCCCAAAAAAGACAGTGAGATGTCCTAAGGCCACGGACAGTAGCAGCATCTGGGAGTTAGTGACAAAGGCTTGCCGTATGGTGTTCCAGTCTCTCAGGCACAGCTGGAAAAAGCAAATATCCCTTTCCACAGTGGTGGATAGCGGAGAAGACCAGAGGCGATGCTCCCGCCATTTTGTCAGACACAATAGACTGACGCTGCTCGGCCTCAAGGCTTGGAGAGACCAGAAAAATAGCACTGCTGGAGCCCATGGAGAAACACGTGTGTCTGTGAAGCAACACGTGGTGCTTCAGAGGCTACAAGAATGTTATTGGTTTATAGGGGGGAACACATCTGTGAAATCTCACCATCCTCTGTGTTTTTACTTGTTAATATCACTACGTTTGGCTGCAGAAGGCAGGTGTGGGAAGCTCTACCAATAGAAAATTGTTGCAGGAGAGCTGAACCGCTGCATCTGTTGTGCTGTTTGGAGCATTACCTTATGCAGCAGCGAGCAGGCAGACTCTGCATAAAGCAAAAACCATCCAGCCCCCTGATTTGGAGGGACTATTTGCCAGATGTACCATAAGTGAGCGGAGGGGCAGCTCCAGGGATATGCCGATCACAGCATATTGTTCCCATGAGGGGAAGGGCCCATCCTGCTCTCGCTCTTCCCCTTCGCCGAGACCCACCCAGGGTTTTGTGGTGTTTGCTCGACATGCCTTAGCCCCTTAAGAAAGAGACATGGGAGGGTGGTTTGAGGAAACCATGGGGTTAACTCTCCAGAGAAGGTAAGCAGCAAGAGCCTAGGGCCAGGATTACCAGGGGGAACAGGAAAGGTGGGAATGGGACCCCCACCCCCTTTCAGTAGCGAGGAGCAATTAATTTGCCTCAGCCACGTCTTGTGGAACAACGGCCCGCAATCGATCTCCGCTCAGCATTAACTGCAGCAGCAGAGCGTTTCTGACAGACTAAATGCGCACAATGAATGGCGAGGAGAGATAGCACGCCGCTTTGCTGTGCCGTTCGCCAACCTTCAAGTTCCGAAGATTGAAAAAAAAAAATATATATATAAAAATGCATTGCTCCACCCTACTTTTGGAAAAAGGCCTCATATTCCTCTGACCAATGCAAATCTAAAAAATACTGACAATTTTCACTGGAATAGAAGCAGCAAATACTAATTATTAACCAGTTACTAAGTATGGTTATCAGCTGGATCATATACATTTAGCAGAGGAATCGCTGCATCTGTTACGTGGGAGGCAGACATTGTAATGTTGTGGGAATGAACTGAGTGTCAAGTAATGCGGTGTTCTTGCTACAGCTTCAGAACAGATGTCACTTTGTCATAGCTGCTGACATAATTTTGAAGATAAGAAGATTTGGAGATTTAGTCCATGATGTTTTAAAGCTAAACACAGACAGGATTAGAGCTTTAAATTTAAACATAAGCTAGATATGGCCTTACGACACAGAGTTATATCAAACGTATCCTAAAAAAAAAATGTAGAAAAAAACCCACTATATGGCTTTTAATTTATTGTAATCATGGTACTAATGCTACTTCAATTATTATTTTACCATCTCATACATTATTAACTACTATTTTCACAGAATAAAGCAGCCAGAAAACTTGACCCAAGATTGCTCTTCTGTTAAAAAAAAAAAAAAGTAGAACTAATGAGGCTTGGTTTCCTCAGATTAAGTTTTATCGACTTTCTCATCTAAGGATGATGTAAACTCCAATGCAAGCCTTTCTCTGCGAGTGGGACCGCTTAAATGAACATCTCCTATGTGGATTCTCTGGTGTCTCGTACTGCATGAGCTTATGCTGTAGTATTTTTCTTTTCAATCAGGGATATTACAGAGTTTCTCTTCTCCACCCAGCCTTGTATTTTCAAACAGCTCTGAAGCATTAATAACTTTCAAAATGATGAACCCTGTTCAGTTTTAACTGGGTTAGCCCAATGGGTTTGAGTCTATTTGGTGGGAGGAAAGAGACACTGGCCCATATCTGAAGACACAACGATCACTTAAACCTTGTTTGAATAGATGAGTTTTAGTGGGTTTATATTAAAAAAGATAAATACTACATAACAATTAAAGATGCAGCAGAAATTTCTTCAGCAATTGCCAAGTTAATCTGAAGCTAACCAGCTTGGCTGTGGGTACAGGTAGAGACAAAATGTGGATGTAAGTGCACAGCTCAGGTACACAAAGGGAAGGGCAGAGCACACTGCGCTCT
This sequence comes from Psophia crepitans, assembly GCA_013399095.1. Classification (NCBI taxonomy): domain Eukaryota; kingdom Metazoa; phylum Chordata; class Aves; order Gruiformes; family Psophiidae; genus Psophia; species Psophia crepitans. The sequence continues at coordinate 509,174 of VWZZ01003805.1, read as the reverse complement.
GGCCTACTGCAGCTAACATACCGGCACTCAAACGAGTTCAGACCAGTTTAAAGGCTAGATATACTTTCATATCCAGGTAAGCTGAAGTGACACCGTTGACCACAACGCAGTCTGCACACATAGGGGTATATCCCGTTGTAGCCCCAATGTATATCAGTATAAATGTAAGATACCTAATTTAAATAAAAGGAAATAATATTCCCTTCAGAGAAACGAGTGCAACCCAGACATGAAAACTTAACCTCTTATTTTGACTGAAATCTATTCTGTGATTCTGGGTCCAAGAAAAAGAAAACGCTAAATGCAGCTGTAACTGGTTTTTAAAGATTTAATGAGGATTTTCTTTTACTAGTTAAATAACCTTAGGAAAGCATTCTCATTCTGTCTAGTCATCTAAACTATACATCAAATCAGCATAGCTTTTTACTGAGGCTTGGTCATGGCCACATGTACTGATTTCAAACACAGATGTTCACTGCTCATGATTATTTCTAGTGTGGGAAGCTTGTCCTTTCTGCTACTTCATACCTGCACCTGAAGGCCACTGCTACTGCAGTTCAAACTTTTTTTGCAATTAATACACAACTGCTGGTCTCACACTCACAAACACAGAGTAGGAAAAAAAAGGCAAACTAACAAAGACAGGCAAAACTGGAATGGCTGGCACTGTAGGGGCAAAATAACTAGCAGCAGGCAAAATATGTGTGCCTTACACTAACACTGTGGCATATACTAGCATAAAAGACAGTAAAATATTGTAACATGTACAAGAATTTTAATTTTCTAAAATGCTGTTTGAAAGTGTAAGTTGAGGAAGATGAAGTGGAGAAAGACAGAGGACAACTAACTAGGTATATCATCAGATAGCTCTCAAACTCATCAAACTCATCAAATAGAGAAATCCAGTCTTTTGATATAGGAATGTTTTTACATTTCAAAACTGAAAGCAGTCCAATCTAAGTTACAAGAGGAAAAATGGAGCATTCTGCTCAACCTCTACCATGATTCCAATCTCATCTTCAGTGGTTATGCAATTAATCTCTGCAGGTAGATCCAGGTCTTTCTGAGTTTTTCCACTTTTAATATTTAAAATGATCTGCATTGGATTCCTGTACTATTTGGACTCACGTAGCACTAAGCCTATTCCATGCAGATAGTTTTATCTTGTGACTTTGATTTGTACGGATTTAACACCACACCAAGTTTTGACAGATAAAACTTATCTCACTGAATATAATCATTCCCTTTACATATTAATGTGAAAAAAAGAAAGAAAAAAAGAAAGACTTTATGGTCATGTCCATACAGGAAAAGAAGATTTGGGGCTTGATATAGAGTCACCTTCAGTAAGTTCTGTTTAACCTAATAGAAAACCACTAGTCAAGATTAGGCCATCAAAGGACCATACATGTCAGTTTTCTCTTGAGGCTCATTAAGATTTCCAAGGTGTTGGAGTGTGGGGCTTTCTTTTCCGCCCCCCCCCCCCCCCCCACCT
>VWZZ01003805.1:474499-507670 GCA_013399095.1 Psophia crepitans | reverse complement strand
CCCCCCCCCCCCCCCTCCTTGAAGTCTTTACCTTAAGAACATCCTAGACATGATGTCATTCCAGGACTTCACTTACTTTTGACTTTCTTAGGAAAAACAAATCTTGCTCCGACTCCTGTAGTTGTCAACGCCTTATATATATATATATTTACTGAAATATTAATGGTAGATTTATTTTTTTTTATGGTCTAACAGACATTTCCCTTTTGAGGCTTCTAGGGACTAGGGTGAAGAGGACAACACATCATTCCTGAGAAGTGCAAGGTGAAAGAAGCAGTTACGCTGTCCTTCAGATCTGTTAATTCCTACAGGTGACTATCAGGCTTCCTGAGTTCAATACGCAAGTAAAAGCTTGTGTGCTGAATCTTAATTCACGTACTAGTTTCTCTCTATTGATTTCCTGCTATCAAATTTTCTGAAACACATGAATTAGAGAAGCCTGTAGCTGTCATTTTATACTCAGTTGGATAAATGCTTAAAGACCAAATCATGACACAGCGAAATCCTCATAATCTTAGGAGATCTTAATGGTTGGACTTGATGATCTTAAAGGGCTTTTTCCAACCAAAATTATTCTATGATTCTATGAAATTGGTGTAAACTCAAATCGTTTTGGCCCTCATTTGATTTTCAGGTTTTGTTTATACCACTTTGGTCAGAGAAGTTCTATTCTTTTCAGGAAAAGAGATAAAGGCCTGAAAAACAAAGATCTACAGACTTGGATATGAAAACTGTTTACCTGTATAAAAAGCACAAATCAGTGTCTCCAGATCTAAAATAGATCAAAATGTTTGTACTGGGGTCATCACTCCCTTGCACTAGAGGTCTTCATCTGTGTTAGAGCTCTAGCAGGAGCAGTGCCAGCTTTATTCACTGCTGACAGTCCCCCAGGAGGGTACCTCGTGTTTGGCTGAAAGGCAGGTTGTGGTTTGTGGTACTTTGGGTCCTACATGGCTCTTTACCTGTGTGGGGGCATCTGTGCAGCTGTGAGGATTTCTGTCTCCTCAAAGCAGGCTGTTAGGGAGCAGGAAGGAGGAACATTGCCTGCAGGGACCCCGCTGGGGGACAGAGACTTGCTGGGTTAACAGTTGGACTTGAACTTAAAAGTCTTTTCCAACAAAAATGATTCTGTGATTCTAAATATTCAAGAAGAAGCAACAGCCGGTACACGTCTACTCTTGGGCAATATCCTGCAGATCCTGTATAAAATGCAAACGTTCTAGTTTGTCCTCCAGAAAGGCTTTTGTTTTCAGGGTCAAAATTCCTATTATTTGTACATATATTTTCTTGAAGAGGGATTGGCAATACCTTGCATTTGCCTTTTACCTGCAGTCAGCCATAGCAGCAGCTGAGCACCTGACCCCAAAAGGCTGGGGTTTTGTTTGTGGTGTTTCTTCTTCCTGGATTGTTGCTTATTCATCTTTTGATGTGTTCCCATTCATTAAGAAAATAATACCTACTTAATATTATTTTATGACCAAACAAGAACATTTTCTTTGGAATCATGACCTTTCTCATAGTACCACATCACACCCCTCATCAGACTCCAGTCCTTTTTGACAGACTAATGTGATGCAAAAGTATCTAAATCCACAGGGGCAAAATCTTCCTTGATAGAAACTATGAGAAAAAGCGGCACGCCGTTCCCAGGAACCACTCATAGCAGAGAGACCTGGCTGAGGGTGGGGGGCCAGCATCAGGACTGGCAATAATGCCAAGCATAGCACTGTTGCTTCCTAGGCGGGTTGTGGCTACCAGAATAACTTAGCCTGGAAACTGGATTCAAACATGCTGAAGCCTGCAAGCTGCTCTGCACCTCTTTTATCTTATGGGATATTGAACTCTTCCCCTTTTTACTACAATTATTAAATAAGTACCCCACCACCTGAAAGAGAAAGAAGTCTTTTTCTTGGAAAATGACACAGTATTTTAAAAATGAAGCTCTCTCAAGAACCAATAAATATGATCAAGTGTTTCTGCAAATTTCAGAATTCAAAATTTTCTGCTGCCCGTGGAAAGAAAACCCTATACGTTTTCATCCTATGCCTCTGTACACGTCTCTGTACGCACATACTTGGAGTGCACAGATATGCAACAGTCAGCACAACATACTCGTATATCCCATCACTTCCTATTGCCCAAGAGCAGGCTGAATACAGGTGGCCTCATAACAAGAAGCATAAAAATAACAACCATTTTTTTATTGTAAAATAATCCACACTGTCAGATGTGCCACCATCTGCGTTATTCAGCATACTGCTCGCTGCCTGCTGCCACCAGTCGTGACCCATTGTTGAAGAAATTGCAGGAGGAGATGCTTGGCTTTATGGAAGAGTTTGAAACCAGTCCCAGAGTCAAGCATGACATAAACTCTAAAGCTGGACTTACGTGTGTATTCAGACAGTGTCTACTGCTGTTACGCAGCCACGGGCATATCTGAAGGGGGTGGTCTCCACCCTTCCTCGTCAGAGACCAATCAGTTAAAATAATCAAGGACAGAAAATGCTTCATACGATTGTGAGAGAAGAATTAAAGATCCCAGTGACACAAGCTTGCTTAAAACACTTGCCTCCGCAGCTGTCATTGCCGCGTCATTGCCGTTGTCATTGCCGCGCTACTACAGAAAAACATCTAGTACCAAGCCTGTGCACAAATCAGATGTCAAACCTGCACCATATTGCACAGGACTGCCAGACTCCGATTATTATTGGGTGAATCCTTGCAAGAAAAAGCTTTTGTCACAATGTGGGACAAATTTTCATTTTCTGTTACATTTTCTGTTACATGTTCATTTTCTGTTACTGCAATGCTTTAAAATTATGTCCTAATGAATACTGGTCAACACCAATGTTAAAATGAACAAACGTGTTCTCTGCAGAATAATAACTAAGAGGACATTAAGACCTTCTATGCTTCTAGCCAGCTGTTTTTTTTCTTACCTTTTTCCTCACATCCCCAAGTGCTAACGAAGAATGTTTTCCGATATGAAAAATGCTGTGGCAGTTTCATTTCTAGTAGATTAGTAGCTGGGTTTGCTTTATTGCAGGCAGTCATATTTTGAAAATGAAAAGGTTATTAAAGCCATTATAAAATTAAAACTTTGCAAGACTGAGAAACGTTTCCATAATCATAACATTTTAAATAGTTGAAAGGGAAAAAAATCTAACCAAACAATCATCTTCAGTAGAAAACACAGTTTAGTCACAATTATTTTGTCAGACTTTGGCCTTTTACTATGTATGCATTCATAATTCAAACTGCCATCTACTGTATAACAAATAAAACCTGCCAGATGGACTAAAGATTGGAGGTAATAATTACAGATTAAACACGGACTAGGCATGGTCCCAGTTGTCCCATTCCACCTATGAAGGGCCTGACAAAACGTAGGAGAGGTTCCTAGACAAATATTGCTTCAAGAGTGTTAAAAAGGTTTTTCACAGCCATAATGTTTTGGCACGGCTTTATCAGTAAAACCATAGTGAGCAAAAGCAAAAATCTTCAGAGCGGTTTAGCAGTAAGGCTACCTACTATGTATAGTTTCCACATTGCTTCCAAACAGGGCTACAGTAGTAGCCTTTGTCCATTCCCACATACTCCTTGTTTGTGACAAACCTTATTCTTTTTCTTGTGGTCTAGGCCTGAACCCTCGAACATCTGAAGTTAATTTATATCTGTTAGTGATCCACCAGCAGTTTCTCCAATGTAATATTTTATGCTATATTGTAATAATACAATAAGGATATAATTTCATATCATAATGCAATTTAATGCTCTCTTCTTCTTTGCTGTAAAAGAATTAATGAGTGAAGGCTGAAGCTGATCTGACTCCAAAGTTACGTCTTTCAAAGCTGACTTCTGTATTCACGATCTCCCTCCAGCTCTGACACACCCCAGGAGAGGAGGGAAGTGTAGCTAGAGAGACCTCCATGTTATATTCTCTCTTACGAGATGTGACATTATAATCTTATAATCATGATGTCTCTTTAACTGACCATTTTTGCTATTCAGAACAAAGGAAGTTTTCATTCCTTTGGACTGTTGTTAATAACTTCCATATATTATGCAAAAAACCCAAAGAAATAAAAATCTGAACATGCACTAAACACTGTAAACCATGTCTAAATTGACAAAAAAGTCTCATCGCAGTAGATCATAACCCTGGAAGAAGGATGAGTCAAAAACATAATTAAGCATAAAAAAATCATTGCGGTTCTGAAAAGTCTTTCAATAGGTATAAAATTTCCATTATATTACTGAAACATATATATTTGATTGCTTTGTCTTTCACTTTCTTATTTCCTTTTAGTGTTATGAATAAGAAAGAAATAGAAAAAAGATTAAAAGAGAGAAATTAAGACAGCATAAAGCAGAAGATTAAATTGTACTTTTTTAGTTCAGCCTTACACAAAATTAATCAAATTAAAAAAAAAAAAAAGATTAAAAGCTTTGTTAAATTTTCCTGAAAAAGTTAATATTGGTTCCAAAAGAAGAAAAAAGAGGTTGGCTAGCTAAGCGTACTGAATGTAAAATCTTGAACCTGGTGTTTCTCACTGATATATTAAAAGGAGACTCCAGGCATCAGAACTTCCAGAAGAGAATTCCTTCAGGTTATGCATTGTTATCCTATAGCTATTTCATTTCCTTTTCTGTGTTTAAAGGATGGTTCTTCATCTATATACCTATTATTAGAAAAGCATATGCATATAATTGCACTTCCACATTCTTAAAAATAAATGTATTTATTAAAACTGAAGTCCTGGTAAATCCAGAATATATTTAAAATAAATTTAGCTGTTGCAAAGGAAAGATACTAATAAGAACTTCACAGAGCATGAAAATTACCTGTGATATGTTAATTGAAGTTGAATTTCAAACAGAATGTGGACTCTTGTAGAGCTTCAATTACAAAAATGGTACATTCAGTTCAGCATAATAACAGAGTTCATTCTACCACAAACTGAAGGGTTTTTTAACTCAGAAGTCAAGAATTGTCAAGAAATGTGAGCATCGTATCATACACAGTGTGAGTATGGGTGTTTTCCGCACACTGATAGGAGTACTATATTGTGTCACTGGGAGAGGCTTAGTGAATATCTTACCCCTGAAATCCATCTATTGCAGATTACAAACATTACCACACTTAGAACATTTTTTTGTCAAGGTTACTTCTAGCAGCAGTTGTTTTTCAGGACTGGATTGACAGTTTGACTGAGTCCATAATTTTCACAGTTGGAGTTTCATGATTTGTCATGCAACGGTGGCCAGCTCAGCACAGTGGGAAAGTCCACAGTCCTATAAATGCCTCAAAGGACATACCAGGATTTACCATGCGTGTACTGATCCACTGGGATGAGGCCCAAGTCACAAATCATTCCTTTCACTCACAGGCAGGAGAATATTCCTGACCAACAACTGCACAAGGACACTGTTCTGATCTGAAGGCTTAATTTCTTCTCGTGGTGCTGCTTTTTTCTGTTTCTTTATGCAAGTACATATACCTACACGCATGCATAGCTTATTGTGTTGACAATCAGATAAAGATAAGAAAACATTTAGCTCTTGAGTGAAAAATGCCCCTCTGCACACTCTTTGAGCTGTAATCTCAGCTATTATTAGATCTGTGAGCTGTTAAGCATCCTCATCTCCACTGACATAACTAAGAGAAAAGGGTGGTTGGCATCTGGCAAGGCTGGGATCTAAATAATTTCTAAAAGCTCAGTAGCTGCTTCTCTAATTCAGAATAATTTATATTGAGTACGATTTTATGTGTAAAAAGGATTTACCAGGCTCATGATAAAGACAAACCAGTGGACTATAATACAGATTGGCAAGAAAAGTAAGGATGAAGAGCACAGTATAATGGAAAAGAAAATGGGAGAAGTGAAATACATAAAAGAGTAAGGAGAGCAGAGGAAGAAGAATAAAGAAAGTTTTGTTTCAAAATCTTTCTAGCAGGGCTTTCTTATGCCAGTTACAACATACTCATACAGCATCCCAAAAACCTTTCTCTTCGCAACTCCCATTGAAAGTTGTTAGCAACGTAGCGAGGACTGAAAATTTAACGTTTTCTGGAGAGTGACTTGGTTTCCAGCCTTACAGCTATTATTTCGTCTTTCATCGTTACTCTCCTCAGTTATGTGTGTTTCTTTATTTTTCTTCTGGCAACATATCTCCCCTACTTTAGGTTCTTTTCAGTTCCTGGACCAAGGAATCCTACATCATCTTCTTAAGTGGGACTCAGAGTAGTAGCTGAGACTACCAATTTACTCTTTTGACACAGGTATTTTCTCTGGCCCAGAAGCCACAGTAGCAAATTGCAGTGCAAAGGGGAGAGAAAGCAGGGGGAGGATGAAAAGTCAGAGAAATAAATAGCTTACAAACAAGTGCGACCCAAAGGTGAAATGAGTCTGTGGGTAGCTGTTACTCGATTAATGGAAGAAATAAAGCTAAAACCCCAGTGCCAAGACAGCTAGCTGTCACAATGTCAGAGCTCAGGTAAGCCATTTTTCCTGGACAGAATGTAAAATAACTTCTCCCTTTCATAATGTGGGTGTCTTTGTAAGCCCTGTGCGAGCAAAGTGGCTGATACAAGGGAGGTCTGTTCCTTTCGGAGACAAACAACATGCTTCTGTGCCCCAAAGACAACGCTGGGAGAATGATCCTGGAGCTCTGGGGTGGGTAAAAGGGATGGTAACCTGCAGCACTCCTTGCTTTTTTATATTCCCTGAACTGCATCTGAACAACTGTTCAGCATCCTCCTCTGCTTATCAGGGAGTGCTGCATTTTGGACTGAAAACTTGCTAAGAGCCAAACTTATAAGTACCTACTGAAAACATTACTCTTTCTTTCATCTCTGCATTGCTTATTGAATATTAATGTGTTTCTAACTTTCTACCTCCATCAAAATTCCCCAGCCATATCCTGGCCACAAACCTCTGTTTCAGGATTTTTAACCTCATTTCTGCTCTGATGGTTTCCTGCTGCCTGTTTATTCAATAAACGGCTTTACCTTTCTTTGTGGGGACAGGTTAAGTGCCCTCCTGTTCCATTATACAGCTATAGCATACTACTACTCTTTCATAATTAAATATCTGCAAAAGAAGTGGACAGGCACGATGATGGATGTGGTAGAGCACAGAGGAGTGATGGTGGAAGGAAGGAGCCAGTACCGGAGGGAGCGCGCTTGCGTGGAAAAGCCGGAGCGAGGGGAGATGCAGAAGCACTGTGGTTTGGCAGAAAATCATTATTCAGATGAGATCTCTCCAGCCAAACAGAGTGCTAGAAATTACATATCTGTGAAATAAGTATATGGTTATGGGTCATTAGGCCTACAGTATCTCTGTTCTCTTTCTGGTGGGGGCAATTTGACTGTAATTTTTAAGGATGCCTGTGGTCACGGGAAAGTTACTCTTCATATTTGCCAGATCTTTTGTTTGTTTGTTTTCCCGATGTAAAAAAATGTGTAGAATATTCCTGACTTGATAGCTAAAGCAGATCTCATGTTTTCTTCACGGTCAAATAGTATTGTATACGTATGCTTTTCCTGGGTTAATCTGAGAAAGAATGAGACAACAGAGCGGGCCAACAACGTATCTTTCAGGCTAAAACAATTTTTTTCTTTTCTGCTTTTTAGGTTTGTCTAAATGTGATAGAGCCTTGTCCATCGTGATCTCACTTCTAAGTACTACAGTCAAATGCGTGATTTGGAGGATTTTGATCCAAAGCACTTGGGAAGAAAGAGCTCCCTCTTGGTGACTACATCACTTCAGAACCACAGTGCAGATCTCACGCTATACTATTTTGATTTGTCGGATCTGAACCCTCATTATAATTTAGATTTCATTACATACTGCAAATACAGCTAGAACCCAACATTTGAGATTTAAAGCGTCTATCTGTTCTGTCTTAGAAAAACAAACAGGCAACATTTCTTAAATTTTCCCTGCAACACAAATTTGCACTAAGGTTCCAGTTCTTACAGAGACTTTTTTAGCTATTACAAAATGTTAATTTCTCTTTTGGATAATGAGTCACAAAAACATTTTTAACTCCCTTATCTCGTCTGGCCCTCAGAGGAAGGAAATATCTTTCAGCTCTAGATGCAGGGCAGTAGCACTAAGGGATTTCAGTGTGGTAATAGTTCCCCAAAGCCCATCCATCAGTGCAGCAATGAAACACAAACCTTGGTGTTATTATTAATCCAAAATAATAATCAGCATGACCATTTTTAATGTCTCCTACAGCACTGAGTCGGAACTTTCCTTGCCATCCACTCCTGTCAATCACCGTGGAAAAGCTTTGCCTGAAAGCAGAACTGATTCTGCTCAGCATGGAAGCTGAAAAATTCAGCTATAAGGCAGTTTGTGTTAATACGCTACCAGAAATGACATTAAGACAGTGAAAAGTTCTGACAAACAAGAGTAAACAGATTTAAAGCTGTGACAAAAATATGCTCATACATATACTTACAGTGGTTTAACAGACCGAATAATGTCTGACTTCTAGAAGTACCGGGGAAGCTGGTTTGCCTTTAAAAGTTCAGCAGTACACACTGATGCTTTAAAGTAAAAAACGCGAGCCTTTCCAAAAGCCTTGTTTCACAGCTTGCGACCTGTCCTGTCCTCATTTGCTCCACAACACACATACCTCTTCAAATGAAATTACCGGGATAAATGATTGAATCTTTGACTGAGACAAAGTCACAAGCAGATCTTCAGCCCTATTTTCTTGTTCCTGTGCTAAATGCACACCTGGCAGCCTCAGCTTGCAGCGGTTATCAGTTAGTTACACCCTGCATTAGTCTGCAGGACTGGTGTGTGGGGTTTTTCTTTAATTGTTGGTTTTGGGGTTTTTTTTTGCTTTGGAAGTAGCAAGCATAGCTCCTCTCTTAGCTCAGGAGAAGAGGAAGCAGCAGAAAGCAGACACTCCAGTCTGCCCCTGCAATCTGCTGTCATAGTACTGGTTGGTCCACTCTTGCCTTGCAGCAAAGTTGGGGACCTGGGCTGGGGGAAGCAGGACTGGAGGGCAACGAGGCCATGGGGGTGCTTAAGGCAGACTGTCCCATCAGGACCTTTTCTGTAATTGCCTCCTAGATGAAGAATCGTGAAGTGACAGGGTCTCTGCTAACTGGATCAGACCTTGCCTTCTCCATTACATTGCAGTGACGCCTTCAAAATTTATGGATAGAGAAGTTTCTCCTTTTCCCCTGCCCTTGCTCTTTTGCTCGCTCTTTTCCCCTTTCCCTTCTGCCTTCCCTTCTCCCTTTCTCTTTCTTGCTCTCTTTTTCTTCCTTTCACTTCTTTTTTTTAGCTCAGTGTGGGATACATTCATGTTCCTCCCTTTCACCAGAGAAGAAATTGCTGCCATGTGTGCAAAAAGATTCTTTGATGATGCTGCTAAGATCTTCAAGAGCACAGTAACATTTTGCAAGATGAAGTCTGTAACAAATCTTTCCCCAGGAGGAGTTAAAAAAAAGAAACTGGAGTACAAAAATTTGTGGAGATCTCTCCAGTTCATTCCATTTTCTGGAAAATAGTTTATAGTAGCTTATCTCACACTTGTGCCTGAGTTGGAAAAAATGAGAGGATATCCAAAATCCCTCTTTCTTCATCACCACCCATGAGATGAACCCTTATCTACCTAAGGAAAATACGCAGCTCAGCTTTTCTTCAGAACAAATAAAAATAAATAAAATTATTTCTGAATCATTTTTTTGTACAATACACCAAACCTGCACCTGGAGCAAATGTTTACAGCTGAGTCATGAAACTTGAAAGGCAGACTCCATAATGAAAATGACGACAGTGCCATTGTTCTGCTAATAATATAGTCATTTCAACCACTTAAAGTAATACCGGGGCACAGAAAGCATAGAATCGCCCTAGCACACAGAAAGATGGAGCGAACACACATTGGAACAACCATATGATCAGACTCGATGCTCACTGTAGGGTAAATATTTGAAACGACATAAAGGGGATTCAGCCACATCATGTTCAAGGACATTAATGGGACCCCACACAGCTAAATCTCCCCCACCCCGTATTTCTGATATGACAATTAAGCAATGGGACGTGTGCTCTGTTGCATTCGTTCATGCCTATCCTGTTAACCTCAAAACAGAAGCCAAGTACTGCCAGTACAACCAGGCTCAGGTCAAAAATACACAAGTCTTGTACTACTGCACCCCATCGCTATTAGAAAACGTTAGCTAGAAACATTTGTGTAGCTAACTAAGCAGTGACGTCCTGGGCTGCAACTGCAATCAGCCCTATTCACTGTGAGCGAGCGCAGTGTCGTGAATGGCGTTGATTACTCATGGTTTGTAAGGCTTCCAGACAATCAGATTACACAGTAGCTCATGCCCATTTTATAATTACGTAACAGAGCAGTAAACAAAATTTTCACGAAAAAATCCAATAAATAATGTCCCTACTTTTTTATTTTTTGTAGGTAACCCTCCACCAAGACTGCCACCTGGAATCTCCAATTCAGTATTACCAGGGAGGAATTTGGCCCAAATTCTGCAGACCTAACAACAGATATGTGACTTCCATTTTACTCCTGTGTTATCTTCTGTGATTTATTGAGGGCATCACACTTTCACAGAACAGATAGACATAATCCTGTATTTTTAAATGTCCAGATCAATTTCTTTTTATTAATGTTATTAGAGTCTATTTTAGTTTCATAAGAATAAATAGACTATAGAAATCTACCTCTGTTAATGCAGAAGTGCCATAAGCCTAGAAAGTAAACAGACATTCTTCAGGCATTCATTAAGGATGAAATAACAAAAAGAAGAAAAAGCACAAACACCAAAAAACCCAAAACAAAACGCAAAAAGCCCCATCAAAGAGATAAACAAGTCAAAATATCAGAATACCAAAATGTGACAGTAATCACCATCACCAGTAATCACAGAATCACAGAATCACATTAATCAATGATAATCCACAGGAGCTCAAGTTCTGCTGAAACTAAGTAGAGGATTGTGTTCTAAATCTGCTTTGATGTCTTTGCTAGGTGACTAATACAAGTGAGAAAGTACACAGGATAACAGGTCTAATTGTTTAAAACCGTTTGGGAGGGGAATACTTTTCCTGAACTACGTGATAATGCTATTAGCCCCAGTAACTCGAGCCTCAGGGTGATCCCATACTGAGTCAGTCACACAGCCTCTGAGCAGCAGAGTCCCTGATCCCAAGAGTCTTGCAGACAGAGCTAGAAAAGACCAAAAAAGTCAAGGATCAAAGAGTGGTGGAGAAGCTACAAGCTTTTTCTGCTTGAATAACTTGAGGTTAATACACAATATTTATTCATCACTAGGCATAAATCTGAGTGACTCTGAGTAAGCTTAGCAGCAAGAGATTACTTGTGATTTAGTTATGTATCCGACTCAAAAGGATTATTTTAATACTGATATCAATAGTACTTGGTTTGCACAGGCTGAGTGTTTGCCATGCTGTGACTGGAATTGGGAACTACAGACTAGATCTTGCTCTCCTAATGCCAGTTCCATGGCTTGTTTCTTTCAAACAGAAATCACCCCTGTAAACCCTTGCTGTGATTGCAACGTGAGCTACTATTCCGAAGGTGTGAGGGGATTCTGCACGTTCCTTGGATCCAAAGTGAGATCTGTTCAGTTAGAATTACTCTACTGGTAAATGTTACCCCAGATTTTCCATTAGTTTTTATGGCCTGAACATAGGAAATTACTGAGACAAGACGTACGTAGCCAGGGTACTGGTATCCACTTACCGAACCTGGACCGATGCCACAAGGATCATGGGGTAGAGTGAGAGAAAGAGAAAATCTGAGCTTTCTACCCAGAGCAGAAAACACCAAAGAAATATTCACTGCATACTACGAAAAAAAAATGATGTCTGTAACCTTTAGTTGGTACATAAATAATAAATTAAATAATCACAATGGTGAGTAGTGATAATATCAACAATAAAATAACCAACCTAGGAAAAAAAAATTCAAAGCCAGAAAAAAATCAAAATAATTAAAAAAATAGGAAAGCAGAATATTTGTGAATTAAACGTGTAATAAGTATCCAGGTAGCAAAAAAAACTTATCAAGTGCTGAATACTAGTTGTTATATGAATATCAAGAAAGATTCAATGAAGGTTTTGGGGGTTTTTTTGAGTTGGTTGCTTTCTTGCTGGTACTGTTTCCAGCTACAGATACTATGTCAATGCATTTTGCAGATATGGTCACCGCAGGAGATGTATTAAAAACAAATAAATAAAACACCTGTAGAGGTGCTTAATGAATGTCAGTAGATCCGACTACTGAATTACTATTTTTTAGAGAATCCACACAGCACAGCGAACAAGAATTAAAACAAAATGCCCATGCACTACTGAAATATATTAACAAATATTTTTCTTTCCTATTGTCATGACATTCAAAGTCATTTTGTGTTAAAGTGCTGTGACTATTTATCAAAGACCTCTACTGGTAATTTGCAGGGAAATCATCTATGTTTTAGTTTAGCCAAAGCATTAATTTTTACATTCAAGTAAAGGTCAACTACCACAGCCAGATGCAGCTGTAATGAAAACGTGTTCTGCTGAACAATGAAATAGTTCTTTCCATATTCCGTGTCAAATGCCTCTTTAAATTAGCTATATTAAAACTGTACAGAAAAAAGCACCCACTAATCCTTCAACTGTCAGGTACAATAAGGAATTAGTGAGATGTGAATTACAGGACTCAGACAAGAAAACAGCACCGAGAAGAAAACACTTGGAAAGTCTGAATTATAACAAAGGTTGGGGTTGCTTAAAAATAGCAAGGGTTCAACTGTTACAGATAGCATTTTATAGGTTTATATACCTGATTTGTATGTATTTATAGGATTTATAGAATTTCAGCCAATGCTTTTTAGAACAGAAGAGTAAAACATTATGAACGGTTTGGTCATATTCAGTGAAGAATCGGGAGAAATCTGTGCTTGAATTATCGTAGTATCTACATTGTCCCAGAAGTAAGTAGTCTGCTCTAATTTTTACGTACCTTTGATGACCTCTGCGTGAACTGCTCTCACATTATTAATTTGATGTGACAGTAAGAACTGGGCCGAAATTATTTATGAATGTGATTCTAATTTAGTAACATTAGGATCTCTTTTTCTAGCTCTTAATGAAAACATACTCTGAGCATTAAAAAAACTTTAAAAGTTATGGTCTATATCACAAAGTGCTATGTATTATTGATAAACATATGTCTTATAATTGCCAAGGTCACACCGACTTTTAACAAAGCCATATTTAAGAATTTCCAGGAGAAAATAAAAATGTTAAAATCTGAACTCTAACTAAAGAGACTATAAAAGCTACCTGCCGTAGTACTTGTCTTCAGAAATAAAACTACCGAATTTCTACAGATCTGCTGTTAAAACTGTCTCTCTGTTGTCCTTTCTGCATTACTACAGATACTGCAGTTCAGCCCAGTTTGAGGGGTAGCCTGGAAGACGGCGACATGGGTCCAAGCAGCCTTCACGTCATTGGAGTCTGGAAGCTAAGCAGACCTAGATTTTGAATGAAAACTCTGCTTAGAGGCCTCCAACCAAGATCAGGATTTCAATCATATTTGCATTTGTGTAAAGCCAGAAGGGTTTGGTTGAAATTTTAGACTTTCCTAAGCCAGCATTTTTAAGTGCCAGTGTCTAAAGAAATCCAAAGCTAGACAGAAAACAGAATTCTTTTTGAGTTTGTTTTTATTCCCTATAAGAACCAAAGGTTAGTGTTTCAAAAATTTTCCACTGACAGGATTTTAAAAAAACCCACCACCCTAATAATTCAGAGAATGTCGAAACCTTTCAAAGCAATAATGTTTCATCTTTGCTATGAAAACATGTAGTGACAAAACAGAATTGATAAAAAAATGAGAAACTCAAAATAACTTGTTTCAGCATTTTCCAAGAGAAAATTGTCTTAGAAGAAGCATAGCTCCATAAAAATTCTACTTTTCAGTAAACTAACACTTCTGTTGACCTTTTTTTTTTTTAGAACAGCAATTCTTAAGAAGAATGAAGGCAATATAAACAGCTCAAAAAAAAAAAATTTAAAAAAAAACCCAACCAAAAAACCAAAAACCAAAACCACAAACCAAAAAACCCCAAGGAGTTCTTTTGAAGGAACTACTTGAGATGGTCAAATGTAAGTGTTTTGCAGTGCAGTATGAATGGTTATCTCAGTGGTAAAAACAATTTTTGTACCTTAACCTTATAACTCTTTTTTTAAGCAAAGATGACAAGGATGGAATTAATCTCACCCAAGTTAGTTATCAGCAGTGCAGATATCCAAATCTGAGCTGGTTCTCCTGGGCCCCTGGCACAGGCCATCAATCAAGAGAAAGGGGCAGTGTCAGAGCATGATTTATCTGACCTATTTTAGATAACTGTCTTAGGATGAAAGGAGTTGCACCAGGATGGTGCCATTTCTTTTCCCATACAAGGAGTCAGGACACAGTCCCAGCTCAGGGACAGCTATGGTCAGGTCAGAAGACTCTCACCCATGCACTACAGATCACAACAATAATTGTAAAGCATGGATTTAATCCTGGCAATCGAAAAAAGGGAAAAGTATGTGTCATCCTGTGCTGGTTTCAGCTGGGATAGAGTTAATTGTCTTCACAGTAGCTGGTATGGGGCTGTGTTTTGGGTTTGTGCTGGAAGCAGCGCTGATAACACAGGGGTGTTTTGGTTCCTGCTGAGCAGCGCTTACACAGAGCCAAGGCCTTGGCTGCTGCTCACAGCACCCCACCAGCCAGTGGGCTGGGGGGGCACAAGGGGTTGGGAGGGGACAGACAGGA
Organism: Psophia crepitans; assembly: GCA_013399095.1. NCBI lineage: Eukaryota > Metazoa > Chordata > Aves > Gruiformes > Psophiidae > Psophia > Psophia crepitans. The sequence goes on along the minus strand of VWZZ01003805.1, from coordinate 492,841 downwards.
CAGCTGACCCCAACTGACCGAAGGGATGTTCCACACCATGGGATGTCACAGTCAGCAATAAAAGCTGGGGGAAGAAGAAGGAAGAGAGGGACGTTCAGTGTGATGGCATTTGCCTTCCCAAGTCACCATTACACGTGACGGAGCCCTGCTGTCCTGGGGATGGCTGAACCCCTGCCTGCCCTGGGCAGTGGGGAATGAATCCCTTGTTTTGCTTTGCTTGTGTGCGCGGCTTTTGCTTTCCCTGTTAAACTGTCTGTATCTCAACCCAGGGATTTTCTCACTTTTCTGATGCTCTCTCCCATTCTGCCAGAGGGGAATGAGTGAGCATGGGGCTTAGTTTCTGTCTAGGGTTAAACCACGACACATCCATGCATGTTTATGCCCAGTTTATGCAAGGTTGTTGCCTAAATGGCAGCTGGAATGAAAAATTCTTTTAGACAAGCTTGCCTTCTCTCTCGCTTTTTTCCTTCTCCTGAAGGACAACATAAGATGTAGCTTTGCAATCTAATTAAACGTGACACGTGTTGCTGTAAGTTACATACTTGCAAGTACAGTATTTATGCCAAGTATGAGCAATCCTGGAGTAATTATGGCTTATGTTTTACAGAGGGCATGTCACTCAGCAGACAATTTCATGAAAGGACCGAGAAAAAGAAATGCCAAAAAAGGAAAAGGAAATTATGGGCCAGAGGGTTTAAAGCTCCCAGCTGAATAAAGTGAAACTGGAAAGTCTCTTAATGACAGAGGAGCAGATATGACAATAATGATAATAAAAACCTAGAGGTTAGAGTTTGAGGTCAGACTGCCAAACCAGGCACTGTGCTCAGGCTGCTGAGAGGCAATTACTCCAAGACTTGCTAGGAGAGGTACTTTTTCCAAAGATCTGCTCCAGAGCCTTTGGGGTGTAATTCCCTTTCAATGATACAAAAGACAATTTCAGGGGGTGGATGCAAAGAAGTAATGTCTACCGGGGGGGTGCCTGACTGTGTTCATAGGTAGACTCCATCTGAAAAATCATGCTACAGCTTGTAGCAAGAAAAATTGTGCTACAGCTTTCCTGCTCTGGTGCACAACATCACTAGCAAAAGCCATAGGAGAGATTGTGACAGTTGAGAAAATACATAAAGATATTTTGGTAGCAGATACAATTTTCAAAAACACTTCAATGAAAATTACACTTTTTTTTTTTTCCCCCCACAGAACAGATACTCAGAGTGGTGCATTTCCTGCTCTACAAACTACTGTGATTACAGCTGTACTGGCATTTAAGTATCATGTCACTGTAAGATACAATACGTCAATAAAAATGTTATAAACTATCATAAATCTCCTTCCCCTTTCTGTGTCGTATTCAGCTATGGAGGTAGCAACATTGGTACACCGAAATATTTGGGAAGGTGGTTATCTCTAACTACACTGAGATATTAAAAATTGCACAACAATCACGTGAAGGGGTTTAAAATATTTGAATGTAGTGAAATGTCCTCAGGGGCTAAATCCTAGTCTTCTAAATAATTTAAGCGTATTTGAAAACCATTTATCTCATTTTCACACTCAGTACCTTGGGTGCAAAAGATGTGCTCTCAGGACACTGAATCAATCACTCGTGCAGTGACACAGAAAGGAAGGAAAGCAATCTGTAACACCCTCCTAAAAAAGCACCAGGCTGACAAAATTGCAGGAGCAGCTGAGTTGCCTCCATTAACTGTGTTAAACTAATGTGTGAGGGAACTTGTGTCCTACCCTGAAGTTCCCATACGGCAGTTAGTGCCTGTACGACAGAGGGAGAGGTCCTGCTCATCATTAATACGGCATCAGAGAATTATCGCCAGGCACGGCAGAGCCTTCCTTGGGCCTGGGGACAATCTGCACAAGCTTGTGAGCACCCTAGTTTCTGGTAACTCAAACTTCTTCCCTGATGCCATGCTGGTACTGCTCTCATGGCACTCTTGCTCCTTTGCACCTCACAAAATCTACCTTCTGGTTACACGGTATTTATTCTCCCTGGTTTACTGGCAATTTCCATAACCTGTTACAGAGTCATCCCCTTTTTGTCTTCTGGGCCATGCCATTGAGCAGGTTTTTTTCAGCTTTAGTTTTGGAGGGGTCATGTTCTCTCTTCTCGTATTCTCATTTCCACTTCCTCACATTTTTTTCTCTGAACTACCTCAGACATTCAGATCATCTCAGCTGCCATCTTTCCAGATTAGAATACCTCTAGTCCAGATTCAAACAAGGGTGAAAAATTCAACTCTGGGTCCATCTCCAAAAGTTAAGTTCTCACAGGAATGAACTTCATTATTTTCTGTCTGTCCATTTAACTGTCTGAATAGTGACATCAAAGTGACCACCATAGGTTATCTCAAGCTGTTGGTACTCTGCCATTTCTCCAAAACCACTAAGATAACTGTTTAGTCTTCTCCTTCTGTCTCTACATTGAGGTTTAGGATTAACCTTAATGACTTGCTCTGAAAGTGAATACGATATTCCAGTGTTTCAGTCTGTTTCAGAAGCAGAGTCTCAGAAGCCACTGTTGGGGGAAAAGTTGCATCTTGTGCTTTGATGACTTTCCTGCTGAGTCCAGCTGTCAGAAGGTTCCTAGTGAAGAGTGAGATTTCACTGGAATTTTAGACCAATTGCACTGAGATCAAACAGAAATTGTTCTGAAATTTTCACATATAAACACAGCAGACAGCTGTTTTTCCATGTGTCTATAACAGTTCCTATCAAAAGGTTGCACTATGACATGAACTAAAATCTCTCCACCATAAAGCTTCAGCTTACGAGGAGCATATCTGATTATAGAGCGCAGATACTTCTCATTTTCTATACATTTTGCCGCAGCATCAGCTCCACGAACAACAAATGAACAGAGCTCCCATTTGTGCTTTTATAAGCGCTGAGACAATACCATCCACATTTCCCTCTCTTCCTACTGGAAATACATTTTGTGAGATCTCTCAGGTTTGCATTTATTTTGCTTTGATTTATTGGCATCATCTCACTGGGAGCTTATAAAACTTCCTGAGATCAACAAATTTCATTCAGGCCTTTTTCCCCCTCACAGCTGTTTACAAGTGACGAGCTTCCAGCATATAACAGGCATTCAGATGAATTCCTAAACGCATGACCTTGCATAGCAAACTACTTAATTTCATCCAATTTCTGTTATTCCTGTCCTCAAGGTGACCCACTCCTCCTCCATACTGACAATCGCTCACAACTTTCGTGATCAGCACATTTCATTATCGGACTCCAGCCTTTGTGCCAAGTACTGTAATGAAAATATTAAATAAGATTGTCCCAAAATTGATTCTCAAGGGCCTCCACTGATAGTCTCAGAATATCATTAGGTCTTACATCTTAATACTAATTATATTGCATTATTTACATTATGGCAGCAATGCTAGACTCAACTGTCCTGCAGCGCTACACAGATACACACGGTAAGAAAGAGCCCTCACGCAGAGGGGTCAGCCACCCGGACTGACAAGACAGAGGGAGACAGGCTGGAAGAGGCATTCTACTGTTTTGAGAGGCCATAATCTAAATGATGTCATGGCAGCTGTAATAGAAAATTATCTGAGAATTGAACATTGTTTAAAACTTAGATATCTGCACATGAAGAGAAGGGGGTAAAAAGAGATCCTCCTATATCGCATTCAGCTGCAAGAAAGATGATCTAAGAATCTGATTTGTGTAGAAAATTGAAATTTCTAAGCAGCTGGTAAGGAAATGGAGAGTGATAAAGATACTTTGCTGCTTATTATAGTGCCTGAAGAAATATTCAGAGTTTTTCTTTTATGTTCTCCACAAATCAGCATGTTGTCACACAAGGCTTCTCTGGATGTGTTGAATGAGATTCGTCAGCATTTAATCCAAACATTTTTCAACATTAGTTTCAGCATTTCTGGGAATTTTTTTAACGTACTGTCTTTCACCAACACAAAATTGGTTTGATGACAATAATCAGAATCAGTGAAGAACCGGTTGCTTCTGATTGTTGAAGTATCGCAACCAGAAAATAATTAAGTACAATGTATATTTTTCCTCTCAGTTTTCCTTTGATCCTTGCTATAGATTTATGATAATATTTGACTTAATTTCATTAAAAATTCTTGATGAATTTATTAAATCATTCACTTTGTTTGGAACTTTATCAGTGTATCACTGATGACACAAAACGTTCACCCTGTTAGCTGGACTAACATCCTCTATCGCTTGTCCTCAACGGGAAGTATAACGGAACTGAAATTAGTACACGTGTTTTACTGGCACTGGGAATCTGTATCCCCCAGTGTGAGCATGATGTCAAAGTGTAGTGACAGCGTGCATGTGTCCAAGAAAGCAAGCCTACAAGCAGTGAGCACAGAACAAAAAAAGAATTCACATAAATCTATTTTTTCCTCTTCCTCTTTTTTTTTTTTTTTTTGTGTAGTATAGATTTATTGCACTTCAGCAGACTGGTTAACTAACTAAATAAAAGCTCTCCAAAAGCTACTGAGAAACCATCTTGACTGTGATCGCAGAGCAAAAGTGACAGAAGCGCTGCTGCTACTTAGGGCTTATACAGAAATGTTCATATTCAGAGTGCTTGGCAGACATTAAATTAATCCCACTGTATCTTAATTCTAATTGCCACAGGGATTCAGGCTGTTCTGAGCCATATCTGCTGCAAAAGTTAAGAGCAGCACCATCCTACTGCAGGAAATAGAGTTAAGCTCCACTTTGTCATTTTAGCAAGAATATTCTTTCAAGGATGTTTTCCTACATTTTAAGAAGGAGCTCAGACATTCTGGTCGGTATCTTGTTGGCACAGCCTTATTAATCTCTCAGTTGTGTAAAAAATGGATGTAGCTGAAATTTCTCATTTGAAAGTTTTATGATGATTACTGTGATGGCCAAAAATGGCAATATCCATAGGAAGTATTATCTGTCAGTTGTTTTCTTAAGCTTTTATACACAATGAAGTAGGAGTATAACAGTGCTTACCTGTTCTTCTTTCAGGGTAACCCCGCCCCCAAACTGTAAAAAAATATTAAAGCACATTTTCATCCCCCTCCCCCCTTCACCTTCCTTTTTCAGCTTCAAATTTTTGTCCCAGGACACAGAACATTTCTGACCAACTCCTTTTGAAGTGCTTTTGCACACAGCTCATCACAGATCAGAGTGCCAGGAGGACCAAATGTTTGGGGGGTTCACACCCTGATTTCTTACATGGTGTGAGACTAACACTCTGGAAACACCACCCTCTTCAGCCCTCGCCGCTTTACATCTAACTTCACGTTGCCCTACCTTCCTCCTTAGAGCACAGTGGACAAAACCCCGCGAAAGGCAGGGGAGAAGTAAGTGTGGATACGCATGTAAGCAGGAGCTGTACGAGATGCTGCACTCCCAGAGCATCAGTGTGCTGAGTTGGTATTTATTAACATGGAATGAAGGAAAACATTGCAAGACTTCAGAAACCGAACCTCAGCACTGTGATGTCCTTGTGATTTTGATAAATTCTCGGAAGAGCTCTGACAATGTAAGTCTCAGTTTGCATTTCGTATAGCCGGGAACAAACCGCCGCCTGTCCCACAGAACACGATGAGGGTGCCTACACGGAAGGTTGCACTAGTGTGAACAGCTACATAGGCATGACAGAGCGTTAGCAGTGTGCACTCTGGACTGCTGCCTGCCTCTGCTGTAGCCGGCCAAAGCGAGCTCTCCAGGATCAGGTTCCCAGTGAAGACGTGTTTTGGTTTCATAGCACTGTTCAGAGTTTTAATGGATAAAGTAAAAATTCTCCCTGAAGAGAAGCTGTTGCAAAGTACTCACCCAAAGCACAGATGTACTCAACAAACAGGGTGTTAGCAACCTACAGTCAATTTTCATCCTGTCCACTCTATTTCAAAGGTTTTGTAGGAAAAAAAGGAAAAATGCAAGTGAAGAGAGTATCATAACGCCAGCACAGAAGTGCAGAAGATTTTAGGCTGATGAATAACTGTACATTCTTTTCGCACCTTGTAGACATAAATCTGAAGATGACTCTTGCAAAGTCCTTCCAAAGAATTCAACCCACAGTAACAGAAGCATACTAATATCCATGTCCCTCTCAAATGGGTCATAGAAGAATGAGGTTAGCTCAAGGAGCAGAAGACACACATATATATATATCTCTCTAAAGACATTTGGCACTCGTATTGTTTACATCGACCTAAAAAGACTCTGTTTCCTTAAGACCAGACCCCATTAGCATCTTGCATTTTTATACTATATGTACAATTATTTCAGGTACCGGTATCCAAGAAATAAAGACTTCAGGATTATGATGGTTTCTGAATTTTAAGCTAAGCCATCAAATGCTGCTACCTTTGCAATATCTGTTAGGGATGGCTACGGAAACTAACGTTTTGTTTCCATCTGGATTTGTACTAGTAAGGTGATGATTAGCGGGGTGCACACTTTGCACACTGCTGAGGCAATTGTGGCAAGACCTCGTTCTCAGTCTCACTTTTTTCAGGCTTTTACTAAGTAGGAGAAACTGTATTGCTCTGCACTCAGCTCAGGAGAGTGCAATTTCTTTTGCAAACATCTTGCTCAGGAATATAATGAGATCTTTGATTCTGTGACAATTAACATTGCAGAAATAAAGGTACTTAGCCATTATTTTCATGCTATCCAAATGCTTTAGGAATACTCTATTAGTTTTCATTTCCTAAAGGAGAGAGGGTGTTGGGGTTTGGTTTTTCTCCTTTTGCTTTGTTTTGCTTTTGTCCTTCTATGCATCAAAGTCCACAAGGGCTCCTTTACTGTTATCCCTTGCTGCTGTCTTTGAACCAGACCTGTCCTTGAAGACTGGTGGGAAGCCACAGAATGAAAGTCAATACTAAGCAGTTTTGTTCTACATTTCTTGATATTACTCTTGCTAAAAATATCTTATGCCTGAAAAAAAATTCAATAAACACCATTTTTATCATCATGGCTTTGATTGTCATGCTCCAAAAAAATGTGCAAAGCAATTGGCTCCAATTTATGCCAGAGACAAGAGCTGAGTAGGTCCCACCCTCACCATCTCACGCGACAAGAAAGCTGAATACCACGGTGGATTAAAAACCCCCCGTTTCTCTTCTGGCAGCTTAAAATGAGCCCATTAGGTGTATATTTAGCAAGGACACAGAACAAAACAAGCATGCAGCAAGGATTTCACTCCTCTTCCAGTGTTCTTGGTGCTGTGATAGCTATTGTTTACCAGTCCGTAAAGAGCCAATTCACTTCCAGGACAGTCAACAGAATTTTTGCCATTAGCTTCAAAAAGAATGGGGTTCCTCTGCTCCTGGAGTTTTTGGTCCCTTTATAGCCCTTGATTCCCCTTCTCCAGTCTGCCTTCCTACTTTATGGCTTTCACAGAGATTGGATTCCAGTTTCACCAACTCCTTTTCCTCTTTCTGAATAGGATGGAACTTTTTCCCATCCTCAATACGGACACAAAAGTAAAGGGATCCTCATTTCCATGGTGTCATCTCAAATCTTCGACTGTTTCCGTGATCCATAATTCAGTGGCTTGATAAAAAGAAAAGAATAGTTTAAGCAATAATGTTCCTCATCTTCAAATGTTTCACTGTCAGAGCTAGCACATTAGTGCACTGGCTTTTGTGAGGAATGTATTTATAGGCAACAGGACAATCATCATATACAATGAAAAAAAAATAAAGAAAATCAAACCCAAGTAAACAGTTCACATGGAGATCCACAGTTAGTGCCAATTTTAAAGATTCATCTTGTGATCTGAAATCTGAAATTTTCAGTTAGTTCAATATAAAATGAAGATGTTGAAGGACATGTCCGGTGAGGAGGATGTCCCTGGCAACACTGGGAGTTACTCATACGTGGGCAAACCTCAAACATCCATAAACATGTTCGCCTTTCAGCTGAGTGTTTGGAGCAGACTCTCAGTTCGCAACCTTGATCTCAGCAAATACAAAACCGTATGCACATGTCAACCTGCATTTGTGTACACACTAAACATATTATCTTGCTTCTCTTACGCATAAGGAGTAGGACTTCCATTTGCAAAGAATCTTCATCTGTAACATAAGCAAAAACAATGTATAAAAACATTTTACCCACTCGTAAGTAGGTAACTAATTTGAAAGCTTCACTTAAGGAATATAGTATTTTTAGTGTTTAATAGATGGGTCTGTTGCTGACAGTAGAAGAACGTTCTAGGAGCTGTGAATACAGAGGCTGGCAATTCGCTTTTGAAAAGCATATTGCAGAATAGATGTTATGGTAGGCAGACCTTATGTTTTTTCCCATGGAGGTTCTTCCTTAACTTTGTTCAAGGAAGATGATAGATTATGGAAAACTAAAGTAGAAAATGTTAAAAGCAACACATTATGTAAATTTTACAGGCTAACTAAACCAACAAATTAACTAGGTTGGTATTTTAACAAATAGCTGGTTCTGGAACGTAAGAAGTAATGCGGTGGACAGTTCAAATATATTTGCAGGAGTTGAAGCAAACCGCATTGCTTAGGTTTCATGATCAGTCACAGCTAACCTACTCCTGTAAAATTTTTGCAAGTACAGATCTAGGGTATGTTTGCATTACACAAAAATAAAAACCACTTTGTCATCTATGGTTCAAAATAAGCACTCTTCGGAAAATGAACTGACATATAATGGTAGAACATGTGCAAGGCATTTTCTAAAATTTTGTAACTCTGAATTTTTAGACATCTTTCATAACATCCCAACAAATATTATTTTACTTTGAGTAAAGTCGAATTTAGCAGGAACTCATACAGGATTTCACAGAACACACAACAAGATAAATCAAACTCCTACATCCACTATACCAATTTAGCACACAAATGGTAAGGATTTTCTAGTACGATACTTGTTTTCTCCAGGTATACAGCGTAATCAAAACCTCTGAATACCATTTTCTTCTGTTGTGTTGGCTTTCCAATCACTGAATGATTCTTTAGGTAAAGTAGCAATACATAAGTGACCTAGTTTTACTGTACCTGAATGCCAAAGACTAAGTCAAGCACATATCAATACTGATTAATAGGTGTTTTAATTTTAAGACCAAGCCGAATTTTATCTTCATTGCGGTGGTTTTGGTAAGACCACAATGAACTGAGGACCCTGTGTGGGTTCAACAGCTCTGTGACAACTACGCGATGTACTGTCTCAAGATACTGCTGATCACAACAGAATGCAATCACAAAACAATTCAAATGACTTCTTAGGGAACACCATCAATCATCAAACAAATTTAGAGTAACTCTTAATAAAAAACCTCATTGGACAAGATTTCCCACTTACCACTGTTTGAGGTCAGAATTTCTGCTGGAGTCTGACTTCTGGTGCAGCTACACAGATGACATGGAGAGCAGCTGGGGATCCGATGTGTGGTTTCCAGGATGTCATCATGCCAGTGCAGAACAAAGTGAGTACCTGTTATTTCAGGCAGGCGGCACTGAAATTCTGGACAGATACGCCTTACAGAGGTCTACACACTACAGTTGCAACTAGATCCCAGTTTTGTGATGCACCACTACACCTTTGGCAGCGGCTTAAGCTTTTGTGCCATGCGGCTGACACGCTTGCGGACCCTGCCTCGAGCTCCACCTCATTTCCCACACCCTGCTACGGCAATGGCTTGGTCCCAAACCTGAGGACGATCCCAGTGCCAGGAAAGATGGTCAGCTGCTGAAGCAGTCTGTGCCCATCCAATCAACTTCTCCTGCCTCCTCCAAAGGAAAGGTGCAGGCCAGATGGATGTCCCCTCTGGCACAGTCTTATCTGTGGGCTCCCAACTGGATTATGTTGGTGGCTCTAACACCTGCTGGTCAGAACTCGGGCATGAGGGCTGAAGACACCCAAAAAAATCCCCCTAAGCAACCCAGAAAGGTAACACATTTACTTGCTCTACTATCTCAATATCTGCTTCAAAGCTACAACTACCAAAAAAAAAGAAAAAACAAACAAAAAAAATTATACTTGAGGCTTACACCCGATTAAGTTGTCAAGGTTCTAGCAATCTTCTCTGGCAAGATACCTGGTGCTGTAATACACTGGCTCCGGACTCTTTAAAGCTCTTGGGAAAGGAGAAGTATAGCAGTCAGAAAGGCAAGGAGCAAAAAGGTTTTGTTGAATGGAAGTGTGGTTTTTTAGTGGAATGTGAGTGTGGTTTTTTTTTTCTTCTTTTCTTTCTTTTTTAACTGGGATGATGGGTGTAGGGTAAGGAAGGGCAAAAACAGGGTGATGAGTAGGAGTACAGAGTTACAGAAATGCAAGAGTGGAAAAGGTACCATCACCTACTCGACTGTGATCCACAGCAGGACTCTGCCAGCCACAGAACGGCCAACGTGAAGGAGCACAGCAAGCACGTAAGACAACTTGTATTTATGCAAGCCCCAACAAACGTATGACTCACAATATTCATCCCCTTCACATATTTGGATCTTATTTCCTCTGCAAAAAATGTACCTCACCCCTGAGGTGAATGCCTTTGTTGGTACAGATTTTCTTCATCAGCTCTCTGGAAAATGGCAGGCTAAGAGACATTTTCGTTATCACAGTTCATGAAGCACCCAGAAATCAGATCTTTAAGGCAATCAATTGTAATTATGTGAAATCTTAGGCTGCATCCAGCTCTCTCACTTTGCTCGTGCTACTGTAACTGCATGATTTCAGTGGGACAGATTCTGACTCAACAGAAATAAGATCAGAGCTGGCCCTAAAATTACATTTTGGGGAACACAAGAAACTACGCAAGAAAGATAATGTATTTGAGAACATTTTTAATAAATAATGTGACAAAAATTACTTTTCTGATTATTGGATCCTCAGTATGCAAAATTATGGCTAAAATATGAGGTTTCTTACATGAACATAATGAAAACGTTAATCACATGGATTGTTCCTTTAGTACTGCACACCCTTTCTATGGAACCTTTCTTTAAAAATTAGCTAAATGAAAAATTTCAGTCCTCGGTAAACACCAAAACACTTTTTTTTTTTCTTCTTTTTTTTTTTTTTTTCATTGGGGCTAGTCCTGATAGCTGTCAATAAACAAACACACATTTTTCCATTAGCACCAATGACAAAGAAATTTTATAATTACAAAAAAGATCTTAAAATCTACAGACAGAGGACATCATTTGGCAAATTCAATGCAACTAATGCCTCTATTTCAGCCTTAATGATAATCCAATGTTGAGAGAGGCCACAGCAAAATTGATTGATAATTTTCTGTAAGTCCAGGAAAAGTGAGAAGTGTTTTGATTATGGCCCACATTTACGTTTGTTACTTTACCATCTGTCATCATTCAAATATTCCAAATACAAACATAGAGCATTAACAAAAAGATGAAAAACTTCCAAACAAATGCTTAACATTTTCAATAAGACAAAAAAAAAGGTTAATAGTTACAATGGTTTACAAACAAAGTTTAGTGATTGTGCTTTTAAAACCAAAAAAAAAAAAAAAGATAAGCAGTGCATTACAAAAAAATTAATCGCCAAGATCAAACAAAACTTCTTTAAGTGGCACTTCTTCTTTAAGGTGAATTGACACAAGTAGAGGTCTGAGATTTGGGCCAGTAACAGTTAATGATATTACCCAATCATTATTAAAAATGTCCATTGATTTTTCTGCTTATTTTCATAAGCATTGCTGAAGCTGAAAATTAGAAAAAGTTTCAGATAAACTTGCACATGCCATGATTAGGCAAACAGCAATCACACTGGCTTACCTCCTGCCTATCCCAAAGGACATTTTTAATAAGAATGTACTTAATGATGAAAATGGAAAGACAAATCAAAGCACCACAGGGGATTTAAAATGAGTACATATTTACAATATGAGCCACCTCATCCCAAATTAATTTTACTTGCATTCGTAAGACTGTATCATCTGCAAAAGGTTAGCAAGAGGCTGGCAGAAAACAGGACACACAGTCCATACTGAAATTGCAGACTACAGTGAAACTATTAGAATAAAAGAATGTTCTTCTGCAACATGTGCACTTTGGGGATCTTTTTAATCAACGCTGTATTACTTGCAATTTTGTCAACTGGCTCACTGGTGTTCCGGCAGTGTACTAGGCACCGCCTCGCTGGGGAGAAACCTCGGGACCTCAGGCTCTGGGATCCCCTTCTGCTCTAATCTTGAAGCAGCAGCTGGCCCAAGTGCCAGGAAGAGCAGCTTACCTGCCTCCTTGGGCAGTGAAGCTGATCCACTTAGCGTTACGGAATAGGCAAGGGCCGTTCCTAATAAGGAGGGTTTACAAAGAAAGAGTAAAATTAAAACTAGCATTCTGATGGCATGAAGAAAAATGAAAAATTGTACACTCTGATTGCACTGAACATTATTTCTGGCGTCAAACATCATCAGACTTGAGGCATCTTAAGTGATTTTTTTTTTTTTTCTGATAAGATTTTAAAAGCCTGTTACAGTACATGTCGTTGTCTTCAGCTTTCTGTTTCCTGTATTAGGAAAAAAAAAAAGATTTAAATTACTACGTTAGATTTTATTATTTAAAGTGTGTTCCACATACTTCCTGAGATCTGTTACCTTTAAATAATAATTACTACTCTTAATTACATGCAGCAATATGACTGCATGTTGAACACCCTTTCTACAACCAGGATTTAATAATAAGCATTGATAGGCAGAAAAAAAAAAAAAAAAGAAAGAAGTTCATGCCTTAATATCTAATAAAATCTAGAATGATAAACTTTCAAAAAATGTGGAAGTCAATGTCAAGGTGGTCTTAGATGCTCAAACGCTTTATTTTCATTTCTGAAAGAATCCGGATAATGTAAAGGGCACATTTAAATATTATACTTCTGCAAGTTCTATTCCATAGGTTTTAGCGCAGTGACAGTTATGCCACATATTACTTGTTTCGTGGGTTTTTGAAACATTCTTCAAGTTTCTTCTATTGTGCACATCATTAATAGACAGATAAATGTACTAACTATTCTGAAGAGAAGTATTTCTCATTCAAAAGTGTATTTTCTTGGCATCTGTCTAAGCACAGAAAATAGCCTTATTCTAGACAGCTTCACTAGTACAACTGCAGTTACCTCCATCTCTTCTTCTTCCTCTTCTCCTTGTTCATACGCTCCCAGTACCTGCATTTCTGCAACGTTCCTTCGGGCTATATTTGCTTGATCTGCCCTCTGTCTACCTCCTGATCCTCTTGATGACATAGAGCTGGAGGAGCTGGGATCTCTAGGATTATTTGATGTTGGAAACGTTGGTCTAGAATATGGCAGGATGTCCTCTGTATAATTAAACATATACATGGTTACGTTTATAAACCCAGAGATACTATGATCCTAAAATTTCTGCATGCACTTGATTTATTTTACTTTTTATGCTCCTCAGTAGGTTTAAAGTGATGCCTGACAGGAAAATGAAATACACTGTTTCCATAATAGCATTATAGAAGCTTTCTCAAGGAAATTTATAGTATTCACTGTACCATTCACCACAGAAAAACTAATTCGTGATTACTGTCCACTTCATTTCAATTTATGATCACTGCTCTATGTTCTAGAGGAAAATGAAAAAAACCAAACACCCTTGTAGTATATTTTCGCTATGACTGAGCAGGAGGAGATGATGATACGTGCACAATACTCGCAAGGAGCTCTCTGCATCTAAATATTAGACCTTGTATTTCTCAAACTGAGACTGAAACAAAATTAGTGGGCATGTTTTAAAATTTCAGCACCATCCTCTTAAGGTAAATTTCCAATAACCTTTCTCCACATTAATCCACTGCAATTAGTACCAATCTTTTACTAATGTGCCCATTTAATGAACTTACTGCCCAAACACCCCTCATACTGACCTTGGATACCTGTAGGAAGAAAGGACCAGGCATTTGTATGAATCTGTCTTGAAATCCTTCAAGAACACTTGGCAAATTCTATTCATAATTTTTCATTAATTAGTAATCTTACCAACTTCCATAAACAAGAGATTACACTGATTAGGTCTGATTCATATAATGCCATGACAATTAGGGTTTATACCTAATGCATTACTACTATGGCTTTCTTATTTTTTAAACAGGATCAGGTTTACAAATAGACAAAAATGGGCCAAGTGCCAATTCTTTGGTAGAAAAGTTAAATATCTGACTTACAGATCTACTATCTGACTTCATTCAGTTCCCTTGTAAATTAGATTATAATCAGATAGGTTAGACATAGCTAGACTATAAATGTATGTTGGGGCAAGGACACTGATACTTACAGCTCTCGAGGAATATTTCTGTTTGGGCTTCCTCAGCATTAGCTTTAATACATGATGGGTGCATAAGGAAAGCAAGATAGAAAATCTCTGTTTTTCGTAAGCTTTTGTATCTGTTTTACCCTAATGAGAACGTGCAACGTGATCTGGGTTAGCACCTCTAATTACAATCAATGGTGACAATTCAGAAGACCTAATTTCACTCATACCATTGCTGTGAGAGACGCGGAAAGAGCTGCCTCTTCCCTGTCATCAACACACAAAACTTCATTGAACACAGAGCATGCAAAATAACCTTGAAGAAGATGAGTTTTTGCTGGTGTGCCTTCTCGTTTTGGTGCTTTATTTCCTCGCAGTTTCCCATCATTTTGCTGCTCCTGTGATTCTCTCCGCTCTCCGGAATTTGTCCGCACGTCTGAATGCTGTCGCCCATCCACCCCGTCCCTCCCCTTGTAGCTCGCTCCTTTCCTTTCTGCAGATCTGTCTGTCCTCGCTTCTATAGAAGCAAGTTTTGGCAACATGACCGGCCGCACCTCCAGCTGTGATTTGGACTGAGCAGTTGGCGATTTTATAGCTGGAGGTGGCACAGGAGGGGGTGGCAAGTCTACAAAGTTGAAAAAGCATAATAATTACAATGACATCATGCACTAACAAAATTAAGAAATAATATTTAACTTCCACTGAAGAAACAGATGCCCTGTTTACTTTCAGACCTCCCTCTGCCCTTCTCTGTCCACCACAAAAAGTTTTATGTTACTGATACAACTGCTGATGGGTATTTCTCCAAAGATTGAGCTTTAAAAATGCAAAGATCGCTCACTGCCTTTTCAAAGGATAATATTTTCGTAAAGGTCATTACAAAAAGCTGTAATAAACTTTAGGCACTTGGATATGAATATATATGGGTATCAACATAGAGCTGCGGATATTTATTATTTTTGCTAAGTCCATTCAACAAAACAGCAGCAGCTTGTGCTATAGTTACTCAAGGTCTTCAGTGTGCTGAGCGTTAAAGCATGTTGGCTGGGGTGTAAGAATGGGTATCTGATGCACTGCTGACACATGTAAGGATAAACTGTATTAATTATTGCATTCTTCTTTCAAAATCATAGGTTAATCTAACATACATATTCCTGATGTCTGTGGGTATCTCATGAGATATCAAAACATCCATGCTCAATCAACAAAGTAACAAGCTCTCAGGAAGAACAAAAAAAAAGAAAAAAAGACACGCAAGACTTTTGAATTAGTCTCCTTGAGTTAGCACAGCTTAAGGGTTTCTACAATTCTGTATATTTTTAAATAGCGTTTGTAAGGCACACGTATGTTTTACTTAGCTAAATTTTTCTATTCCTACATTAAGATTCAAAACTAGAATGTGTAAACTATTCATCAGGATACAACAGTGCTCTGTGGAATATAAAATGTGAAGGAAAAAATGTGAAAGTGAAACAAGGAAGCAAGGACACAAACAGTTCACAACAAAGCTGCAGGAACCAACCACATGCATATATGAGAACAACAGGTTAAAAAAAGTGAGATGCGAAAGATGTTTCTGAAGTTAATACTCTCAAGTGAAACGGCTTAAAAAAATTACAGCAGTATTAAAGAAATGTAACTTCAGCATTTTATAATGGTGTGCATTCATCCATTCTACTTCCAGAAAAATCTTGGAGCAGCTGTGTTTTTCAAACACCATCACTATATATACAGCTAATTCACAGTCTATTCAAGAGAACATTTCAACTGAAAATTAACCAAATCGGGCCAAGAATAAAGGTAGTACTCCTGAATAAGAACAAAATAGGCATTTAACATATATGTATAAATTCAAATATGGCAGATGTCAGGTATTTTTCATAGAATAGAATCATAGAATCACTAAAGTTGGAAAGGACCTCTGAGATCAGCAAGTCCAACCGTCAACCTAACACCACCGTGCCTACTAGATTATGTCCTGAGTGCAATGGTCTACAGACCATGAGAGGATTTTTTGAGAGGTTTTCCAGTGACACAACAGATGAGTGAGTTGATCTAGCCCGGTGGAAAGGTGTAGCAATGCAGAACTCAATGCTCTGTGCAGGCTTACTGAGCACCATCTTCCATTTTAAACTGGTGATATAACTTGGAATCGCCCTTGATCTGTTTTAAATAAGACTGGTAATTTTATCAGTTGCCTAGACTGGGATGATGAAGAAGAAAGAAATCATAAAGTTCATTTCCTAGGATTAGAGATATTTCAGGTAAATGAGATCTGTAACATCATTCTCACTACATTAACTCCATTTTCTTAGTAAAAAAACCCCACACATACACAAAAAAAAAAAAAAGGAGACTGCCCCCCCCCAAATTTATGGCTTGAATAAGTGAACAAATCCATTTAACAAGAAACAGAGAAACTTCTTTCCAACAAGTTGGACTACTGGCCTTATGTTCCTTGCACATTGTGTAGGGTAGTTTCTTTTTCACACTCTGGCAGTTTGCAGAACATCAGTTTTAGAGAATAGCTAAAGGTAAACAACTGAATACTGACACTTAATTTAAGCACCTACTTAACACTCACAGTTTGCAGATGTCTTTTAAGAAAAAGCACTATCATTTCCAAAACTTGAGGAGGCATAATGTAAATTAGCTCGAAGCCTGGATATACTAAGTGGCTGAATCAAAATGATTTTATTTATGGAGTGGGAATTATTAGACTATAAAGTAAGAACAAATACAGATCTGTGGGCAATGGACTGGACTTGTATAACTGAGGGAATTAAAACTGTAAAATGGAGAGGCAATTTTTGGTTCAGTAAGATATGAAATACAACAGATTTTGGCAAGAAAGCACAGAATCAGTTACGTTGCATCCCTTTGTTATCCATAATGTTTTAAACATGGTTTACAATGGTAACTTCCATCCAATACATGACCTTAGCAGTAAAACTCAGCAATTCCACACATCAGAGCAGCATTCAGATAACCTCCTCTATGTATCTAAAAATGCTCTGTGAGCTCTAGCCACCAAAGAGTGAACCAAATCACGTTCACCGTGCTGCTCAGCACAGTAGATGCTTAAATTCAGTATGTGACTACAAGAGTGGACGTTTGGATCATAGGGCTCCAGAGCCATGTGAGCTTAAGTGACAATACCTGCTCCAAAAAATCTTGGTCTGAAGTATAGAACTTCTTACAATTCAACAACTAGGTGAAAAATTGTGTGAAGACTTCAGTCTTAGCATGTGATACGTTCCTTGAAAGTCTAGTGCATCAGACCATGTCAGATCTATCCAAACCTTATCAAGCACAATAACTGGTCAAAAGCAATGCTGGAGATGGTGATGGTTCCCACTATTTGCAGAATACTTTTAGTGATTATAGAACTTGGTCAAGATGAGATAAACTTCTCATTAGCCTGAGGAGATTCAAAAAATATTTTCCTTTCTCTGGAAAACATCCTTCTCACATGTCTTCTCTCAGAAAAGAACACACCAAATCAGAAGTGGATGAAGATATGCAAACACAGAAGCGTAGGCTTCTAGAACCACAGCTGTTCATACAATATCTTATGTCTCACATTCCTCACTCACTGTCTCTATTAAGATACCAGAGCACTGAATAGCCCCTCTGTTGAGCCTGCTGATGTAAAGGGAGTGTAGGTACTTAACACGAAGCTTTTTCAGCCACCCTTGGAGCCGGTTTCCAACAGTTGTGGCACAGCAATGCACTGGCTGAGTACCAAAGGGAAGGAACAGAATCTTTTCCTGTAGCCTATAAAATACAACTTGGGACAAACTCCTTTATTCAAGAATCCTATCCAGCTTACACAGGACAACAAACCAAGTGGTGTTAAGTCTTGACTGTCAAAAGCAAAGATGCATTGATACAAAAAGATTCATAAAACGACAGTATTCTATGGTACAGTACTAGCTAAAGAAAAGTGATATTCTCTTTCAAGAACATTTTTGCAACCTGCAGAGAAACTATAAAAATCTTCTGAGGGAGCTGGCGGATGTGATTGCCGAGCCGCTCTCCATCATCTATCAGCGGTCATGGTTGACGGGAGAGGTCCCAGATGACTGGAGGCTTGC
>VWZZ01003805.1:401613-473912 GCA_013399095.1 Psophia crepitans | reverse complement strand
CTATTCTATTCTATTCATTATAACACAGTACTCCTTGCTGAGAAGAATCTTTTACAGAAGGGAAAAATCCCAACTTTTCGGAGGTCAATACTATTACACCCCTGTGGTATTTATTTTAACAGCTCAGATCACAGAGAAAATCCAGATTCAGTCTGCCTCCTCCAGTACAAACTGGCACACTTCTTATTAAAAGGAAAATGGAAGCTTCCATTGTAAGGAATAAAAATAAATCACAAAGCAACATCAGACCAATATAAAGAACTCAGAAGTATTTGTTAAAGGTCAGCTGTGCTCACATGTTTCATTCATGTCAGCGTGTTACTGTTGTACTACTTCCCACATAACTAAAACAATTAATGGATGCCATTTTATAGCACGGTCTACAGGGGAAACCCTCAATATATGTCTTTTGAAAGGAGCAATGATCCTTTTCTAAATGAGAACGTATACAGGAATCATGGGATAAGCAAAACACCAGTGGGGGAAAAATAATATGCTAAGTTAGTTTGACACTGAAGTGAAGAAACAACAAATAAGCACAAAAAGATGAATTGAAATAGCGACAAATGAGAGAAGTAGGCCTTAATAGGCAAGTCTCTCTTTTAAGCTCTACCCGGCTGTAGATGTCTACAGTCACACCCTGAAGAAAACAGTAGAGCTACAGATTTGATGCAATATTGGAAAAGATACAGGGTCATTTTTTTTTCTTCTATTGCGTATTTATGCAGACATGCAAAACTCAAGATTGTTCCTGACTCAGTAAAGCTTTAAGATCATTCAAGATTTCAAGACACATAAGAAGCTCAGATACTATTATTCATGTAGCGAAGTTATTTTCATGCTCTTTCAGGAAACATGGCTCAAAGTGTACATAATTGGATGAATAAATAGATACAGCAAAACTCAATATGATGTATAAAAGCAGTGGGATGTTGGGTTGAAGAGGGTTTTTTTTTGCCTATATGTACATTTACATAATGTTTTTATCAAAATAATTTCCACTCCACAAAAAGTCCTTCAGTAACAAAATCAACATTTACAAAGTATCTCACAATGGAATCGGAAGGACTGCAAAGAGAGCAGGTATCTGAAAATTATTATCATTCAGTAACAAGCTGCTATTTATCAGAGGTAAGAAATGCCTTCCTACTTATTTTTACCTTGCTGAAATTTGCATAGAATAGGTTTGGCAGATATTCAACTGACTTTTGTAATAAATTCAGCTGCCCTAACGTCATGACATTGATCACACTGCTACATAGCTCAGTCACAGTCTCAACCAGTTAGTTGCAAAAATAGTTGTCACTCAGAGAGTTAAAAAAGAAGAATCAGGATTTAGAATCTCGTGTGAAATGTCAGTGTCGTAATTTCTATTGAAGGAGTTATTTTATCCTTTTTATCTAAATGTTTACAGTTCTGAAGGCTTGGAACTACTAATAAATAAATTCAAGACAGTTCAGAAGAGACTTTCATAGACAAAAAGAATTCTTTTAAAATTTGGTATCTTAAATTAAATATGTAAGTAGGTCAGTCAAGGTTGAAAAGGAGGATACATCTGTTAGTTGGTTCGTGTAATGCACTCTTAGTAGTTAACTCTCTAAGAGGCTAGATGAAGAGCAATTAAAAATTCATACATTTTAATCCTTACCACCTACTGAGCAAAGATTTTTAGCAACAAATATGGAGAACATTTCACTGCCTGGATGATTGTCAAGGAACAAAACAACTGAGCTGAAATCCCATTCCACATAAAGTAGAAACTGATTTGAACTAGTGCTAGCAGAAAACACAAATTTGCTGCTACTCATACAATGCACTGTAGATCAGAGAGCACTCTATTTTAAAAAAGGTAGTAGATCTTCTACTGCTATATTAGTAACAAGCACACGTTGAGAAATACCAATCTCTTTCATAAATCTTGCTATAAATAAATAAATAAAAAAGATTTTTTAAGACTTACATCTCTTTCTGCTCATAATACTCTTGGCATTTTCAACCATTCAGGCAAAAACTTAATTTACTTACATAGCCTTTCTGTCAACCAATCACGTAATTTCTTCAAGACAGTGGTATTTCATGAAACTGCCAGCATATACTAATTAAGGTAATTTGGAAGGAGTGGAAAATTCTTTATATGTGAAAGTATAGTCCATTTTAAAGGCTGAGAGAGTAATGAAACAATATATCTTTCTCTTTTTAGTATTTACACAATGCTTCTAGCCATCAATAATGCTTAAACTCAGAATATCTGCTTGGTTTTATTACAAACACATGTATGTTCATCTACATGTGAGGAAAAAAAAATTGTATCCTGCACTCTTTTATAAAAAAAGATAAGTAACAGTGTGACATCAAGCCAATAGAAAAACCTAAGTATATCTGGGAAAGGTCAATTGTGATTAAATGTTTCTGTCATGTCTCCATATCGCTTTTCTCCACTGAAGGAAAACAATTAGTAGACGCAATTTTTATAGATAATTCTAAAGGGACAATACACTAGATGTGGCTATTAAAATGAATGGTTAGAATCTTCAGTAAGGTTCCAAATATGCTTATGTAAATGGATTGAGGGGAAAAAAATAATTAAAAAAAAACCCCCAAACCGAACAAGTCCTTCAACCTTTGAACTGGGTCTTATTAGTTCTGCAGAAATTAAAGCCATAATTTGCCATTCCCTGAATGACCACACTGTATTGCACACTAAACAGGTTAGTGGAAATTCTTACCTAATTAGAAAATATGCTGAAGTAAGCAGGTGCTATATAACACAAAACAAATATTGATCATGATTGTCAATGCTCTATGATTTAAGTTTGTATAATTGCTTTCACAAGAAACTGCCATCGAATACAGGCCCACCTCATATTTATTCCTGTGTTAGAGGAAAATGGCCACATAAAACTCCTGTTCAGATTTTTATTTCTGATGTTCTAGCTGCTGTGTTTGTATCGAGGTTTGATGCTCAGCCAATTATTTAGTTAAGAGCATTCTCTTCAAGAGAATAAAAGCTGATAAAATGTCCATAAAATCTTACAAAATGCCATTACAAGGGTCTCATAAATGTAACATTTCTAGTACAGTTTTGGGATTTACACCTTGTGTTGTCCTTTCACAGAAGCAAACATGCACAAAACCACTGTAATAACCTCTTGAAATCAGATAATATTCCAACAGTTCGGTTTCAGTGACAGAAGGGGCCTGGGCATAAGCCAAGAGGCCCAGGTGCACTGTGTCGTGCCAGTATTTAATGCAGCCTAATATCAGATAGATGCTAGTGAGATAAAATACTCAGAATAAAGTGCAGATAATAGCACGGACAACCACTCATTGCTAAATTACTTCTGCTCATTGTGCTGTGAGCTTTGCATTAATTTTTTTTGTCAAAGGGCAGGAATAGTAGGGGAAGTGGCTCCAAACTCCCTTCTTGTAACCCTGGATAAGGATCTATAATATTAGGCTTTCATATGATAATGGCAAATGATGCCCCTCTTTGAAAAATTTCAGACTGGTAATGAAAGTCCTAATCAGATTGTAGTTGCAGAAAACGAGGAGGTGGGGAACGAAACCTTTCCTTCCCCTTCCCCTGTTAGCAAATTTAGCAAACTTGACAAGATGGGTTAAGTCTTGGAGAATTTATCTTACATGAATTTCCAACAAAGCCCGTAGGTTGTTTTATAAAACTGGAAGGTAGTGCTTTAATAAAAGCTGCACCACCTGAGGCATTTTCATTAAAGGCTCTCTCTAGACAACATCACAATGTTTGCATTATCCTCCTACACTCCCAAGAGAATACAAGCACTACCTTTTCAGCAAGAGTTGATATTGTGTGTGAAGGCACGAAAGAAGATGATGAGATTTTGCTTTTACTCACAAAAAGCAACCGCTTGCAACAATGCTGCGGTCAGGATTAAATTCATTGATTTGTGTTGCCTACTATTTGAATGGTAAATTGTGGTTTTTTTTTCAGGAAAAGCTACATTCTGAAGGTTTAAATAGTCAGTCATGTGAACGAAGATTTTAATCCTAACCACACATTATTCTCAATGACGGTACTATTTATGCTATCTGGGCTCTTAAATAATGACAGTAATTAGCCGATTAGGACACTACAGAAAACAGGTGCAAGGCTCTGGAGTGGAAGCATCAATGTACAGTATTAAGGAACTCTGGCATTTAAAATGATTAATCTGTTCAGTCTGTTTAACAACAGGAAACACAAATCACTGAATTCTGAAACATAATGTTATCTCTGTGGAAAGATTTCACACACACGCACTGAATGCATATTTAGAAAGGTTCACTGACGTTTTCACCCATTTCAGTGGACTCACCATCTGTGTAGACTTCTCTGCGCAGATGTCCTGGCTGGTGTTTCTGCTTTTTGGCAGGTCGGACCTTCTGTATTACAACAGCACTCATGTTGCTGTCGGTAGACACGGGGCTGGTGGGTCTAGGACAGTGTGATGCATGAAAATGTCTACGGCCTGGAAATTGTTACAGAACAATAGCTGTTATTCTCCTTACCTAAAAGAAGACGTTTCATACTTTTTTCGCATCAGAATGACCTGGCTACACAAAACCCGAAAACACACTGTCAGAACAAAAATAAACCTCTCATCCTTCTTCCTGAAATCAGTTTTAGAGCGAGCCATAACTAAACAGAAGCATTTGCTATCCTATCAGCAGTCAGGTTGGCTTAGCTGCACAGAAATTATCCAACTGGGTGGTAGCTGGGAGCTCCTGCCGCAGGAAGCTGAACGCCATCGGCGGCCAAGCACAGGCGGGCTTCTCACCTTCCAGAAACAACAAAACGTTTCACTTTCAAAAGGGTTTCACTTCCCCTAGCTTGGGCAGTGCGAGGTCACCCATGCCATAAGCAGAGCAAGCCATGAGCAGGTCTTGGGTGCAGATGCCTCCTCCGCCACTTTGAGTGAATTACCAGGAACGCATCGGGGATGTATGACTGGCATTTTATCACAGCTTGTTTGCAGATAAGAAGTGTCACAACTTTAGGATGAGTAGTCAGGTACATGTAATATCAATACATAAAAATCACTGCTTAACATGAACTTGACTGTTGTAAAATTATTTACCTGTAATAGTAACAGGATGCAAAAAGACGTTTTCCAAATACGTAAATTTACACACACATAGACATGGATATTTATATGAACATATATGTATAAACTGGATAAAATCCTGGCCCCATGAGTGTGAATGGGAGTTTT
Source organism: Psophia crepitans (assembly GCA_013399095.1). NCBI lineage: Eukaryota > Metazoa > Chordata > Aves > Gruiformes > Psophiidae > Psophia > Psophia crepitans. The sequence goes on along the minus strand of VWZZ01003805.1, from coordinate 468,684 downwards.
GCCACCTACTTCAGTTGGCCAGGATTTCATCCAGAATTACTAAATTACCTCCCCTCTCACTCTTCATGATGAACAGCTGTGTTGAAATGAAACAGAGGACTGTTAACTGGGAGCGGATATCAGAAATGGGAGGAAAGGTGCAAATCTGTAGAGTCAGGGTGGACACGGTTGTGACAGAGTACCTCTCCTCCGGGTTTGGCAGTTTAATAGGACTGATTGGCAAAACATTCATGGATTTGCTTGAAACCTGCATCCCATCCTGCGGTATTTTTATTTGTTTGCTGAACTATAACAATATCCACTGGGCCTAGTTACTGATCAGGTTATCGATTACCTGCATATACCCAGTGTTACTAGCAACCAGTATGTTGTAAAACACGAAATATTCCAAATATCATATTTTATATGTCGAGTGGTGACTCAGGAGAAAGAAAAAGAAGAAACACATGCATAAGGCCTTGCTGCATATTCATAAGCTATAATCTAAACAGCAACTAGTAACAGCTGTCAAATTATAAAACCAACACAAACCCAGTTCATCTCAATAATACAACAATAAGAGCTTGAACAGCATTCTCCAAAAGATAACAACCAAATATAAAATAGAAACCAAATATATCACTTTTTTTTTTCCAAATCCAGGGGACACATGACTCTAAAAGTTTACCATTTATTTGGACATTTCAATACAAAGGGATTAAATCTCTCATGAAGAGTGACTGAAAACACCGAGATCCTTATAGAAGGAAAAGGATACAATTCCGTAATCCTTTCTTTTTTTCCTCATTATTTCTGGGTGGAAATCCACTAAAAGGGTTGAGGTTTGGCAATAGCCAACACCACCAAAAAATTAGGAACTACTTATGAAAAACTATGTAGAGCAACAATTTATTTCACTAACTGTTTCACTAAAACTCCTTTTCCGACTCTCCGCTAGTGTAAATTGACCCCCACCCCCGGCCTAAATTTCTACATGTTGTAAGAACAAGAATAATTCAGGAAGCAGTTGTGGATAAATACAGTTCATAATGGCCTTTTTTTTTCTTTTTTTTTTTTTTTTTCACTTCTCTCATCAAATAAAGGACAAACTCACCTCCTGCTGCATCCTGCATTTGACGTCTGGCTACTTTCAGGCCAGCGTATTCCGCAGCTGCTGCAACAGCCTGTGCAAAATCTGCATCGGTAAAAAATGATCCATCTGAAGAGCTAACGCTAGACCGCCCGCTGGAGATGTTATCTTCTTCGGAGGCTGAACCCCAGCCATTGATCATGGACCCTGTTACAGAGCTCTCCAAATCCCCAACGCTGGAGGCAGGTGTCTGCTCAAGGCCACGCAAAAGGAGCCTTCTGTTCTGCATCTTGGCAACCTCTATATCTGCCTCATCCTCCTCCTCTTCTGGTGCGTCAGTATCCATATCAGAGACCAAGGGCCCTGAGATATATCCATAGGTATGTGGCGGGGAGATAGGCCTTGGAGGGGGTGGAGGACTCACAGGCTGACGTCTGCATAAAAATACAAGGGTAAGAAGAATTGAAATCACATAACAGAGTCAGAGGAAACAGCAGATTGATGAAAATATTGCTTTCATTTCCCAACAAACTTGACTTGCCTTTTTAAATCAACAGAATTTGTATCTGAATGGTTCATGGTTGTCTGGTGGTTTTCTTAGGTTTTATTTTTGCTGTAAATCAGAACTGACTGACAGCTATCCAGTTTGAAATCTACCACAAAGAAATCTGATTTTTAATACTGTTCCTTTATCACTGATTTTAATGAAAATTGGCTTATGTTGCATAAAGCTGTTAATTTTTCCTAAATCAGCATATGTACAGCTAGGCGAAGAGGTGGTTACGGTTCATAAGACTATTTAAAAAAAATCACTTGTGCCCCTTTGAGAGTATTGAGCAAAACAAGTGTTTATATATTGCTCTAGAAGCTCGAAATTATCAATGTCAACAGATGCCTATATCTGAACACATTGCTCTACAAACACTGCCTTCCCTCCACCTACCCCAGTGCTTCAGAAAGATATGAAAAGAGATATTGTTATTTCATTACTTTTTTAAATTCAACTGAGTGATAATAATAAAAAAAATAATTCTTTCCCATAACATTAGTTCTAGGTCTTAAGGATACCAAAATGTGTATAGATGTACAGGTTCATTTACTCTGAGCTCAAATCATCCGTACTGGTGTCTCCAGCTTAAAGAGGCAAAGCATTAAATATCATTGATCAACATTCAGTTTAGTTAATACCTCACTCGGAAGTCCCAGGTAGTAACATTGCCAACAGGTTTTCTTCACAGGGACAGAGTCATGCTCTTCAATTGCCATTTGTCTGACAGGAAGAAATACTTTCTGCAGCAATGGCTGTACTGTGGGCTCTGCTTGCCAGGAATTTCTATTGTAGTCTGCTTTGCAAAGATTTCCACAGTAATTTTCGCTTTTATTATCTCATTGATAAATGGTGACCCTCGCAACTTACATCTTTTCTTTCAGGAGGGGAAGCAATTTTTAAAAAAAATTTACTAAATGGGAATACTTACAAATTTTGAAAGGAAAATTTAGCAAGGAAAAACCTGATACTTTGTGGCAAAAGCAAGCTGGAACCGCCCTGGAATCCAGTCACTGTTTTCCACTTGCCATATTAAGTACTGAATGGAATGAAGGTCAGTTAGGGATATACACCCAATAATCATTTAATAACTCCTCTCTCCCCCCAAATCCCAGAAGCCATCGCTGCATGGGAATCTCTACCTGCCTTTGACTAGAGACCTTGCCCAATAAAGTTTTACTGCCTTAATTTAAAGCTCTTGTGACAACCGTCCCTGTAATATATTTCCCAGTCTTCCTACACTCTATGTTTTGGGATTAGGAGACAGGCAACTGGTTACAAAAACTGGTTACAAAATATGTTAGGGTTCTTGAAAATATAGCTTGCCTGCCAACCTTTAAGGATAGGTGAATTGAGAGCAGCTGGTTCACGGGCACACAGAATTAACAATACTTCGTTCACTTTATCTGATGCAGTGGTTCTCGCTCTAACAGTGACATCGTCTTCTATCACAGCTCTCGCTTTAATATTGATATCTGCTATCTGACTAAATCTGTAGGATTTTGTCTGCTTGTCCTCTCTTCCAGAGCACACATTCCGATTTCAGTTTGCTATACTTCTACCAAGCTGACCAGACAGTACACCATCACCACCAGAATCATATTCTAGATGTCTGGTTCTGATCAGAAATTGAGATAATATTCAGCAGAAACACAAGGAAAGCTAATGAAAAGTAGAACAAATGGTAATTTAGACATCATTTTCACTATAAACCCACTGTTTACAAAACCCTGGAAAACAATAGAGGCACCACTCGGAATGTATTCTTAATTGGAAAGTATTGGCGCAGCATATTAAAAACACACACACACCCCCTTTCCAGAAGGGGCTATAGCTGTTGAGCACAGTACATCCAACTCCTCAGCAGCAATACCCTGGGTCATATCAGCGCCGTTAGATGGAAAAGGTACTCAGCCAAGCCGTACAAATCAAGTAAATAGAATCATGTGAATCTTTTTTTAACTGAGATGGATGTAGCAAAAGAAAAGAAACAATATTTGAAAAAGCAAGATAGAAAAGGCAAATTTAGTCACTGACAATTCTGACTTCCAGCAAAGCTAGACTTAACTATTGTAGGAAGAAAAAATAAATACACATTTTATTTTTGTAGTCCACTCAACGAGAAAGCTGTATGCTCTAGGAGCTTAAATTGGAACATCCTTCCAGATACTTCTGCCACTACTTTTGACAACATTTATGGTGACTGGCCATGAGTCTTTGTGTTGAGCAAACGTTCCACTTTCCAGGCAGTTGCTGGCTGGTTATGTGTGTTTACATACATCTGCTCCAATGCCTACTCCATTCCGTACGTCAGTACATATCTCCCACTCTCCAGGACATGGTAGCTGAGGTTCTGGAAAGTTACTCACAATACATCGCTCACTCAGCATTTCTCTTTTCCATTAGTGTCCAGCTAGTTTAACCTTTAAATAACCCAGAAAACTTAAGTGATTAAAATGAACACTTCTGTGCCCCGACATATCAGGGCCAATGGAAGTTACGGGAAAATATTATTAGCTACCCACTAATAAAAAGAGTGATTGTAACGACTCAGGAAGAGAGAGGAAGAGAAAAAGATACACAGTACAAGAAGTGTTACCATAAAGAATAGGGAAAACAAAACAAGACAAACCAAGTAGAAGTGTGGAGCAAAACTAAAAGCAGATAGAGGTCTTTTAATAAAAAAGATTTATCACTACTGCTTACTTAAAAAAGGGAAACATAAAAATGAAGTAATTTTTCAAAAAACATTCTGGAAAACAGATCCATAAATGCCCAGCAAGCTATATTAATAAAATCAAAGTTCTACAGTCTGCTCGGCAAGATCAGATTAATTTCATCATAATAGGCCTGCATTTCACTAAAAATAAAAAGTTTAACTAGAATATTGCGGGTAAGTTTGTATATTTGTGGTAATGAACAATATGTGCAAACCACTGGAGGAAAAGAAATAATGAAAGAAATATACTTTGGGATGGAAAAGCTGTGCCTTCTTAAAAAAAAAGCATGAGAATAAACCATCATACATAAAAAGCCTCATTCAGAATTCACTGTTTTATGGAAGAGAAGCTGTGAGAGTGTATATGCAAAATAGTTTGTACTGAAAGCAACCCAGAGAATAAACAAGATTTCCCTTTAACAAATATCTATCTATATTAATGTTGGTCATTCCTTTAAATAAGGGCAGGTGGAAATGTTAAGAAAATTTTGCAAGCAATAATTTCCTGTATTAGGATTTATGAGAGAAGGAAAATCTATAGGTTATATAAATTATATATTTATATATATTCATACATATTGGTGACAACTTAATTGCACAGTTACTGTGAAATAATGCATGCTATTTTATGGTAATAATGCAGTAAATCTATTGGAAACAATGGAACTGTAATTATATGGTAAGCTGTGTTAACGATACCACTTTAATATCCTGATGACTGTGAATTTAACTTGTGTCAGCATCATACATACCGTAAAGTGATACACTGCATTTCTTTCCATGGTATAATAATAAAGCAACTTAATTATGCATTTCTCAGGTTACAAATAGTTCTAGCATTCTGGATTAGAAGTTAGATATTAAACGAATAGATATTATGGGGAAAATCTTGGCCTCACTGAATTCAACAGGAATTTTCAGTGGGGCTAGGATGACTTTTGTCACGTCTCTCTCGTTACATTTGCATTGATTCACCTCCGGTCAGGTTGATGTTGTATGTGTCCCAGATCCTCCTGACAGTCCTGTAACATGGGCTGGAGTTCTTCCTGGGGAGAGGGGGTGAGGGTGGCAGTTGACTGATGGCTATAGGAGACAGCGGCTGGAGAGGAAGCTGCTCCTCGGACAGGTGGAGTAGGACCTCGCTCATCTTCTTCCTCTTCCTCTAGCTCATCCTGCTGCAGATACATCCTTGCAGGTGGGACCGGACAAGGAATTTCTTGGTCATAGCTAAAATTAATTTTTTAAGAAAACAAGGACTTACATTTTTACTGTGTAATTAGCATATCTGATACACATACAAACAGCCCAGAAAAAAATATTGCTTTGCGTGCTCTTGAAAACAGGTTAGTAAGGACGTACTGAGTGGATGTACACCACTGTCAGTAAGCGATCTCTCTGAATAGCCACATTACAACTAGTTGAGGAGCACCAGAACGTTACTGAAGGAAGGTCTCACTGTCAGCTTGTAGGGCAAATCACAGTTCAATTAACTAGTGATTAAAGTGAGAAATGGATGATGTATTCATTTTTTCTTACCTTTCATCCACTGAAAGACTGTAATCTTCACTATTGCTATGGGGAGGTGGATGTGCTGGAGGGGGTGGAAGAAGATCTGCCCAGTTCATGCCAGCTTGCTTGGGAGCCTTTGGGGTCCGAGCACCTTTCTTGTGCCCTTGACTCCCTATGAATAAAAAGCAGTATGTATTTGTAATGTTTTTAAGTACCTCCTCGCCGTTATGCTTTGAAAAACAAAATAACCATAGCCCCTCCCAGATCCTCTTGATTCACCTTCTCTGTGAATTTATTGTTGTGCTGAGCTGGAATAAACTGGTATTCCTTTTTTTACACCAAACTGTAATTGTAGCTTCTATGTAGAATTACTCTACATTTTTAAGCTCTTGAATTTAACCAGGAAGTTTACATAGTATGGAAAAAGCACATGGGATACAAAACTTGAATTGTTAATAAATAGCCAAAATGCGATAAAACCATAAATGAATTTTACTAGCGATGTCATTAAGAGTGAGCTTCCTACTTCTATTAATTACATTATAGATTATCATCTAAAACAAATGAGCTGTAGACATATTTTCTAAAGTGTCTTTATACTATTTAATTGCTGGAACCTAAAATACAATATGATACAGATATGATCTATTAAAGTTCCACTGTTGCATTAAGTCACTGAATATATGTAATTTGTACTTGTCCACTGAAACGTTTTAGGCACAATGAAATTACTAGTCTTAGTCTAAATGGCAGGTGCAGTTGAAAATAATTGCTGGAAGAACTAAAATAACAGAAAAAAAAGAAGAAAGAAGATCGGTGAAGTATGGCACAAATGTTTTCAACTACTATTACTGGGAAATCATAGCTCATAATAGAACAATGCAGCTTTAACAGTTCCAATAACTTTGAATAAGGCAAATTATTCAGGTGGTCTTGAATTTTAGCTTTGGACATGGCTATGATCAGAACAGACTCTACCATTCTTCCTTGGCATACATTTTTATCATTCTTTGTTATTGTTCCTTCTTTAATTGTAGATAAAGTCACTGTATTTCTGAGTATGTTTTAGACTCCTTCATATTTTCTCTTCAGCTAAGGCATGGGTTTATATTACCATAGTTATGCCTTATACACATGATTAAATGTACTGCAGTGAGATTTAGGAAGCTTGTTTTTCTCACTTCTGCTGTCTCAGATTTTCCATTTTTATGGACAATAGTTCTGCTTATTATTGTCCCACATTAGCTGCCAGATACAAATATGTTTTAGCTATGTACAATTATTTTTCTGGTATCTCAGTATGTCAAGCGATACCCTAACTATCCCAAGGCGACCATCATCTGCATTGTCTACCCTAGGCACCACGATATATACTAGGTTGAGCGCAATTAATTTATTACTCTGGTCACCTTGCTTCATTCCTGCTGGAGTCCTTGGTAGAGGACTATAAATTGTTAGCGTTATGAACAACCATTATAGGTGTCGGGATGGAGAATACCACCTTCCCATTCTTAATTTGCATGGGTTCATACCCCTGAGATGTCACAGATATCACACTGCATTTCAGATCTTACTGTCACTGAGCACAGGCTCAGCACGACATCCCAGTGTTGTAGACCTGGGAACGGGCAAAAGACTGGCTCCGAGAGGAGCACCCCTGAGAAGCTGGGAGAATCGTGAGCCATGCTTATCTCAGACCAGGCACTGAGAGTTCAGGTCACCCAAAGGCACAGCGGGCTCATCTACGTGTTTATGCCTTCGCTGTGCCTCAGTCGCAATCAGTTAAGATGGAGCCCAGGCTAGGATTAAGGCAACTGGAATATCAAAGGCAACAGTAGAACAAAAGGTGAAATGAAAAGCCCAAGTCTTGATTAGTAGATGTCAAGTCCAGGGAGGTGGTGAATGTGACCATAACTCATCCTATAATTGGCTCAATGTAAACAAACACTGGCTCAGTACCAGACTTACAGTAAAGCCTATGTGTAGTTTCTGATTTAGCTCTGAGTATCTCACACACCTCTACCAGAAATCAAAGCTGAAAGTGAACAGGTTACACCATGATGAGAAGCAACAGACTTTGAATTAAGCTATATTCTGTGGTTCCAAAGCACGGAGTGCAGTTTCAGTGCCCTGGTCAGCATTCTCCAGTACAAAAAGCTGCCTTGTTTCAAGAATTTTACAAAAGACTTTCAGGTATTTCGCATAGGAGATACTGATGAGAAACAAAATTTAGTGATCTACTGTCTACATTTGAATGATGTACAAGGACAGTTTTGACATATAGCCACTGAAATCTGCAAAATTATATGTATGCATGCATACTTTTTTCTCTATAAAATGCATGGGTTTAATTTAAAAAACGAAAAATTTCTTAAAGCCATTCTTTTAAGTATCACTCAGAAGTTCTGGTATCTTGAGTCTGCTCATGAATAAGGTTGTTTTGGGTGAACAGACCCAAGATATGGAAAAGAAGTCAGTAAAGGGTAGGAAGGTAATATGTAAATTAAAATCCTCTCTTTTTTTGTCACAGCTGAAAAGGACTTTCTATGAATTGCCCATCTGGAGGACATAATATTAAGCAGTAGGGCATTAACATGAGGAATCTCAACTTCTATTTGATTTCATGATGTTCTCAATTGTGGACAATCAATCAATCAACATAAACAATCATGAGGAGGCAAGAGAAAAATAGGCACATATTGGGCCTGTTTTTCTGCTTTTTAACATCCTTGTGCTGCATTACTGTCAGTGGATTCCTCCCCATCATCCCTTCTGTAAGCCCAGTAACTAGTGCTAACCACGGCTACAGCGTCCAAAAGCCAAAAGACCTAAGGTTTGGAAAACACTGTGGATACTCACCAGATGTACTACTGCCTCTGTCCGAGCTGTTGTAGGATCCACCTGTATTCTGGTCATATGACTGGTTGTATGGAATAGTTGGAGCAATGTTGTCATTTACACGGTAATCTGCAAGTTTAATAGTATAGTTAATGCCACCCTTCAGAAACACATCTACTTTTATATACCTGCTTTATAACACAAAGTAAGATCTCCTGAAATCTCCTGAGGAACAAATAAACTCATTTTTTGAAAGGCAAATCATCCTATACTCATGTTGTACTTTCCTCTTGTCTCTAATTGTAAGTTTAACGAAAATCATGGGAATTTAGTAGCTCCGTAGCAAAACTGAAGTAAAAAGAAATCCTGCGCACAGGGTTGTCGCAATGCCTCTGCAACGATTAAGTCTCAATGGATACGTATATGACCTGTGCGAGCATTTAGTATACAAATAGACTGTCCCCTTGATTGATTTTCCATGGTCTCCGCTTAATTTACGCATGCAGGCCAGCCAACCGACTGTGGTAGCTGCTTTTTGTATTTCAAAGGTGACAAACCCACATAGGAGTCAGCCCTGTATAACAAGGGCTGAACGATCTGCTGGACCAACAATGCAGCTACACCAAATTCGGTTTACAACAGAAGAGGTCTTTGTTTAACGCCTGCTGGCTCCCAGAAGATCTCTATTTACATTGGGTCATGCAGGTTCTAGCTACAGGCAGGGCCTTTTTTTGGGCTAATGGCTGTTATTGTAATTTCCTTCTCCAGTTCGAAAGAACTTGATATACATGTTACTTTAAAATCTAGATTTGGCAACCAGATCTGTAGAAGTTTCTCCGAAGTAAAATACTCATCTGACAAAGCAGTACTTTCATGCCAAAAAGGAATTCTAATTTACAGGGAACAGAAAGGAGCTGAGTTACACTTTGTACAGCAAATAAAACTGCGTCATAAACAGAACCACTGGACATAAAGTAGTGACAACGAAGCACAGCATGTAACTCATCCAAATGGTTATTTCCCATCATAAAAGCTATAGGTATAATCATCAGCAAGATGGTTTTGACTTAGGAAATGAGAAAACCAAGATCAGAATATTGACTCATAAAACAGCAAATCAAAACAAAAATAAACAAAACTAAGAATCCAGTCCCCATCTGCTGCAGAAATGTTTGTGATAATGTAAGCATGGGAAAAAGAACAAAATGATAAATTCCACACCAGAGTGTATTCTGTAATAGTTTCTCAGCCTACTTGCATTCCAGAGACCACGCTGAAGCCCTGCATACCGCATATGTTTACACAGAGGATAAACAGTAAACCAGCACTCTGAAATATGTATATATGACTGTCAGCAGACAATGCTTTAAGGGGGCCTTTCCATACACTACAATATGCTAGAGAATATGCAGCTGTAAAATACACAGTTTGAAAGATGCTGTATCTTCCAGGGCATAAAAACCAAACATGTTTTAATTCCAAAACAGATACGCAATACACAGTTCATGAAAGAAAACATAATTACAAAAAAAAATAAAAATACAGCTTTCACCCTCTAGTAAGGAGCCACAAAAATTGAATTTTCTTTTGACATGTTTATGCCAAGGGTAGGTGTCACGTTTTATATTGCCCTTTGAACTCCTCTGTGAGTAGATGGGTCCGGTAGAGAAATCAACATTCCTGTAATGAAACGTCTCTCTTTACTGGAAAACTTAGCTCTATGCGATCGCTCGAGTTACCACAATCCATGCAAAAAGTTCCAAGTTAGAATGGGTCCAGTTCCTAGGGATACTGTTTTGCAAATCAGGTTATTAAAAGAGGTTGCATGGTAGCCTGGAGGACTAGCAAGAAATCACATACCTATTTCTTCCAACTCCCACACATTATATTAAAGAAACATGCCCCCAAGGCCATAAAAGTACATTCTGATGTTTCCCGTTAACACTGAAATCAATTTATTTTTAGCTTCTGGATCCACAGACTTCAGTCAGGGTAACAAAGGAATTTAGTTTCCAAAACTGTGTGCAGTAGCATTGCCTCTCAATATGTGAATCGAAGGCTTGCTAGGAACAAGTCTAAAATGAATTGGATCACTTCGTTTGTGTCCCCAGTGTACAACACAATACAATTTTACAGAGTTTGATATGCGAAATTTCATTCGTTTACACGAACATGTAGCTTTAATTAGTCTCCATCTGTGACTGGGAAGAGTGGGCTGACCTATTTAAAATTTAAGGTAGCGTATAATGTGACTACCACGCATCTGGCTTATGAATAAAATATCTGGCCTCTGTCCTAACCAATCCCGTAACTATTATTAAATTTAAATTAATCTCAAATCTGTTGGAAATGTATTTTATTTAACTCTTTTCTAAAGATACAGCTTGTTATTTTTTATAATAAATTCAATATCTGAAAGTTATTGTGGTGCTAATTAACTTTCTGACACTGTTAACTGTGGATTTCTAAATCTAAAGAGGGAGAAGTCTAAAAGCACCACAGAAGCCTGTAATTGCTGAACCTGAAAGCTTTAGACTCCCAGCACCAGAAGGTCAAAACTCCTCTGATGCCTAAAGAGGAGAAACAAGCTAAAAGCGCTTCACCTTTATTTAATTTGTTTTGCTCCATAATGTTGTACTGTATGGGTGCAACCTCTTGCTTTTGCTGAACAGAGGGTTTCCAGTGTTTCTCATTCGTATCCCCGCTGCCATTGTTAACATTATTGCTGATATTTGACTGGATGAGTTGAGTGGTGGCATAAGGAGTGGGCTGCCCAGGCTGGCTGACAAATCTTCCGTCCTTTAGATTTGGACTATTGAAGGTTTTCATCTCATTGATTTTGTTGCTGAGGTCCACATCACCATATACAGTTGACTCAGGCAACATCAGGTTTGTTTGCTTGTTGTCCAGCTGATTGTTGTAATTTGCTATACAATCGGCTAACCACAGAGGAAAGAAAAAAGAAAAGGTCATTCTGTTCGCTTACATTGTACTTTCAATGAAATTCCCTTTAAAAATTTTTTAGTGTGAAACTATATGGCTTGCATCCATGAAACAGAGATACAGTAATTAACTACATAATCTATAGAATATCATTTACCTTACAAGCTACTGCTTCAAAAGTAATGTTCATGGTTCTGACTCAGTGCAAATTCAGGCCTTCTGAATTGTATCTGCAATGACTTACCTGGCTGGGCTTTTTCTACAGTGGCCAAATAGAAATTTATTCTCAAAGCAGTATAGATATCCAATCAATAACTGTGATAAAAACAATTTGCATTGAAAGGAAAAATCAACCAAAATTTAATAGTGGGAATAACTAAACATGACCGACATCTCCTGTCATCTCAACAGCATTTAGACTTTCTTGTACTTGTGATAAGAAACAAAGATACAACAGATTTTTATAAAACAGACTGAAATATGATCACACATAACAGAATTAAAGAGAAACAGTACAATGTGAAAGGTAACTCAGTACCCAGTAGCAAATCTTTATTTGATCATCATTTCCTTGTACAATCTTGTATTTTGGTTTGAAACAAAACGACAGGAAAGCACTCTGGAATTTTTGCTAATTATTTGTTGCTTTGGCTATTGCAATAGAAGCAATACTACAGAACACCATTGTCTCGTATGCTCAGTGTATATCACATAGACAGCATGTATTCGTCTTCTAATAGTTACTGTATCATGAGATCACCACTGATTGCACAGTCAGGGAGACATGTACTGATGCTCTGGCCACTACTGTGCGAACCAGCATGCCTGCATTTCAGCCTTCTCTTGTTTCTGTGTGACAGCAGTTCCGCACAATTTTTTTCCTCTTCATATCCAGTCTACTGGGAGGACACTGAATGGAATAACACAGTCTGTGGGTCGGCAGTTAGAAGGCTTAGAATTCAACGATCATTAAGCAAAAATCATCATTTGCCAGCTGATTAATGCACCAACAATTACATAACAATCACCAGGAATATAGTTTTCCTCTTTAAAAAGATGTGGCATGTATGCTAATGGGTTTGATTCAAAACTTGAAATCCATTACCTGTGGAGGTGGCAATTAATTTACCGGAAAGGGTGCCAAGTAAAACTAAGTACAGAATTCAGGATTGGACCATTGCACTAAACGAAATGACTGTTAAATATAGAGGATGTTTAATTTCAAAAATATTCCCTAATACATACATCTTTTTGGAGAAATATTTCCTGAAAAAAGAGAAATATTATACTATTTGAGGAAGAAAATCACTGATACACATTTTCAGTGATTAAGGAACAGTATCAGAACATGCCACATGCAACTTATCATTGCACATTTCATGTCCCCAGCTTGTGTTTTTTAAGGTTTTAAGGTTCAATATATTTTTCTTTCCTAAGTGAGCTGTTATTTATTGCTTCATAGTCTTGTTTTCTTGTTTTCAAACTTCTTGTTTTCTGCTTCTTAAATGTTTTCATTTCTGCTTTTTCTCTCACTTTCTGGAACCACCCTAGTCTTTCCTCCTTTCCAAGTCTACTGTATTATGTTGGTCAATTATACATTCAGCATGTTCTTCCTTCCTAATACCTCATGCTTTGCTAGAATATCCTTGCAGAGTCACTTGTAACATATATTCTTACCTCCTTCCATTTTCAGCTACATCTGATTTGTGTGTAGGGCGACGTAATTGATACAGTGTATGCAGTAGGTACACTTTTTACACAGACACATTAGAATTCCTCATACACACAGTACTTAAAATTGGTTTACCTATATAACAAAAGATTTATTCTGTCAGATTTTTTTATCGCATCTACTTTTAGAACAACCCGTTCTTGTTCTGTAGACTTGGAAGACAGTACTTTCTTAAAAGAAATTAAAACTGCACGGTTGCTTAGCATATTCACAGCTATAGAGGGGATATCCAACTCTGTTGCTTCGGAGCATAAGTCAAGCCCCAGCTGACATAATTAAGAATATTTGGCAGGTATTCCAGGACAGAAGAGATCACTATGAGCACCTTGCATAACCCTCAAGCTCATAAGCTCTGCTCAAAAGGAAGGAACCACTCTGCAACACAACTGAGCTTAATATAAAAGTTACATTGAGAAAGAATCTGCTGCACCTCAGGACAAGATGTTATAGTAGTTTACAACCCTCAAGAATGTGTGCTCTCTTCTGAATTTGTTAAGCTTCATTTACTAGAACTTGATATGTCTGTACTTGCCACAATAAAGAATCTCTAGATGAGAAATCTTTTTTACATAGATATTTGTGAACGTGATGTCCTCGGGCAGAATAAGATACAAGTCTCGATGTTAAAATCTCTCACCTTCCTCTGGAGCACCTGGCACTGGTCACTGTCAGACAGCATATTGCAGGAGATGAATTACCACCATCACATTATGGCTGGTTTCACATTAATTACAGGAGGTAATGCTGTTTTGCACTTATGCAACTTCACTATAGGTAACATACTCCCTCTCTGAAATGCTGGAAAATGCTGCCAGCAAACATCAGCTAGACATGCTGGTAGTGAGAAAGACTCATTTTCATTCCTCACCGGTAATACTAACCAGGTTGAAACAAAAGGAAAGTAAGGTCTGTTAAAACAAAATGTGCAACAATTAGTGCTTCTAGATATATTTACCCAACTGTCTTCGTATGGAATTCATGAGGTTTTCAAGAGCAAGCTCCTGGGAAGTACAACTTAACCTAACATTTCACAATTGCTTTTAGAGTGTGAAGTTAACTTCTTTATCCAGAAAACCAGCTATCCCAATTTTGTACAGAATGGCACCTCAGGGGAGGTTTTAAATGTGCCCACGTAGACTGACTGTCTTGCAAGTACTGTTGCGATGTTTTATTTCTTGCTCCCCATCATGCCCAAACCAGAAGCAAAGCTGCACTATGTTTCAACTCTTGTCCTTCTCCAACCAAACAACAAGGACATACAGAATGACCTAAAAATTACCTTACCTGCTCTTTTTCAGATATTGGAACATATTGGTCCAGTGTGACTTTTGGTAACATGGACTATTGCAGGGGATTCTTCAGCCTACAGCTTGCTACAATTGGCAAGGGACCAAAGGGGACCAAAAGAAGGGATCCAAAAAAGGGACCGAAAGCATAATCATGACATAGAGGAGAAAATTATTAGGTCTAAATGCATTGGAAATAAAAGAACCCAAACCAACCTGTACACTCTCACAGCTATTAGAAGTATATACTCTGCAAAGAAGATTCCTTAGCAAGGTAGAAACATATCTAACCTGGTCGACTGTACGTCGTAAGGTTGCTATCGCTGTTCCCATTGCCAGAGGTGCAGCAGTTGATGGAGCAGTCATTGTGGTTGTTCCCCGTGTTAGGCCAAGTATCTGCTAGCCATGGCTGAGTCGCCGGTTCACTGATGTTTAGGAGTCCTGGCCTTTAAAAACAAAGTTTGGTCATTTCAAAAATTAACCAAAAGCATTTTCACTTTGCAATTATATTATTCTAAAAAGGTTAGATATTACAAAATAACATATTTAAAGGCTTGGGTGTTGGAAAATACAGCTTGATTCAATCATTTAATGGTTTCTAGTCTCCTACATAACCTGTTCCTTGCTGAGACACTCTGAAGTGAACAAAGACAGCATCAGTTCAGTTTGCTGAACAACACGTATACTTTGGTGTGCAACCTTTAACCGTCACTTGCGTTTTGCGGTTTTTTATTTTATTTTCAGGGAAGGTTGTATTTTTATTTTTCTGCCCCTTCTTCCTTTCTTAAAGACAGCAAGGTAAAAAAGGGGAAATTGGCAAGTCAACCAAACAAAAAATTCACACATGGAAAAAAGATGGATATGTGGAAATAAGAGCTGAGCGTAGATGTGAATACTCCCCAGATTCTTGGTGACTTATGAAGCCAAGTTCACCTCACCTCAGATAGTACTATTGTAGTGGGTCAAAGGGAACAGCAGATTATAGAAACCTCTGTTCCTTGTGAGTACTTGGATCTCATACTGACTGTAAGATACATCTTTGTTAATGAGTAAGTCACTCAATCTCTATGTGGGTGGAACAGCAGCAGCTCCTAAGCAAGTTTAAAGTAACCAGGAAAATATCCAGATATCAATGCTGCTTATTGGCTGCACTTGGAATAAAGAGTATTCTTGCCACTGGCAGAAAGAAATTGCATTCCTTGACTTCCAGGTTGCTGAATTTTTCTAGTGAGTGTGAAAGACACTCTGATCAATGTTTTGTAGAAACTCTGGTGCCTCTTCAATTTTCACACTGACAATGCAATAGCTTGCCATAAAGTCCCACATAAGTAGCATCCCCTAACAAGCTGCAATTGCTTTTCATAACTAAGATGCTTTTAAAGGGATAATTTTAGTCACTGTCATAAAAAAAAAAGAAACAGAGTCTATTTCATGACAGGATTTAACAGGCAACTTTCCATTTGAAATAGCACAGAATCTAGTCTCCATAATATTAGATGTGGTGCTCTTCAAAACTAAAATATGCTAATCCTCTTAAACTGCGAGTTGAGAATACAAACTGCGTGCAGTTAGTTGTGGGGGATATTGTCTGTCAGTGCTGCAGGCTTAAGTAATAGTCATCGAATGACATTAAGAAGATCTATACATATATGTGTACGTATGTTTCTGTACTGCATACATCATCTAACAATTTAACATAGGAGGCGATGAGGCTTGACTTACTGTCAGGATAACAAACCAGCCAATATACATGCACCAAACAAGTATTTTTTTGTAAATCTGAAATAAATGTACAGCTGTGTAGTCCTGTGAGCAGGCCAGTAGATTTCAAATCCACTGCTTTCTTCCATACCACTTGCCTCTTACAATGAAACTACACCTCAAGGCGTCTGGGGGAGACAAAGCCTTTCAGAATGTTTCAGCACTTTCAAGGCCTGTGCACCGGATTTTTGGAGAAAGTGTTAAAGGTCCTTTGCTTCTAAGGTTTACTTTGCATTCACACCTGCTGTCATGTAAGAAATGTGGTGTGAGGTATGTAAGTAGCAGAAAACTCTACTAATTGGAGCCATTTAGGTGGAACAGGAGGCAAAATGTATTTGCATTACAGCTCCCATAGCCTGGTGATGATCAGAGACCATAACTTCCAAAGATCTTTAACCTTTGCAGCAAATTCCTTGAATCCTTGTACACTCCTGGGGAGGACTGAGCAAGTGGCTGTGTGAGTGCCTGGCTGCTGGCTGGAGTCAATCCACCACAATTGTCATTACTTGAATTCTGTCTAGAAAAGGAATCGTCAACACAAATGGGTATTTTTTTCAGCATTGCAGAAGTGGGGATATGTTGAAACGTATCACTGTGACATTTTGAATTCTGAATAATGCTTTAGCATGCTCACATAACTGCACTTGGCAAAAATGTTAAACCTCTCCAAAACATTGCCAATATAATTTAAGCAAGAGAAAGCCTCATGTTTGGAAATCAGAGTAAAGGTTTCATATGTAAAAAGAATATTGTCTTTTTTAATATATTGCAGAAGTAGGTTTCGTATTCTACAAAACACGGTACAACAGCATACATTCTGTAAATGCTATATATGCAAATGAATAAAAGAAGCATAGATGTCAGTGCCTTGAATCAATTACACTGCTAGACTGTGGTACTGATCCTTAAAACTAGGACAGTAAAAAATGATACTGCTTCTCTAGCGGTACCAAAATGACTGTATACGATGTAGACACTTCTGGGTTCATTTCTATCCTCCAAGCCTACAGGAGTGTGCTTTGTCTAGCCTGTGCTATGGGAAGAGCAAGAAAGCACAGTGGCACAAAGAACACAAAGGATGTTAACTGTGTATCTTTTTGAACAACCTTGTCAGGGAAAGAGAGGGTTCATCTCTCTTCTCTCTTATTTACTCACTGTCCTGGGGTGAAGGCAGCAACCCAGTGATTTAGAGATTTGCCCATTCAAAAATCACATGGTAACTGTTCTAGAGGTTTTCCTCCATGGTTTTATGGCTACAACAACACAGCAGCTTACAGCGCTGGGCAGAGATAGCTGCAATTGCTCTTAACATGCCCAGTTCAGCAGCAGCAGCAGAGTAGCTTCGCCTCTGCACAGCATTCAAGTAGACTGGGAATGTTTAATTTTATGCCTAATCTTTACCATTACCGCATTTTTGTACAGTCTTGCAAATTAGGAAGGCACAAGCTGCCACTTGTGAAACAGGAACTGATCTGGAATATATCCCCCAGCTGCTCTCTGAGATTTTAGAGCTTATTTCAGCATCATGCCAAATCTTTAACTGAGATGCCTCTAAAAAGGGATGTCTGAATGTGACCTAAAAAAAAAAAAAAAAGGTGAGCTACTAAAGGGACACTGCTCTGAGCTGCCTTTTTGCTAAAACTATGATTTTGCCTCCTGAAGAAAACTCCACCTCTACGCAGGATGTAAATTTGTCCATTGCTGTTCATTAAGCAATAACGTCGACCCAGTAAACCCTGGGTTTTGGTTAAATCCTCAGGCTGGAATGGGCTAGCTTCTCAAAGCAGGTAAAACCTACCTGTATCCCTTTCCCTCAGTGCGCCGGCGGTCTCTTGTAAGCAATGCTTTTAACTGTTTTGCATTCATAGCAAGATTTTTTCTTAAAAAGTCACTTTATAAGCCTTTTACATCTTCAGCAATTTTCTCCAATAAACGCTTTCTTTCTTTGTAGTATTTGTGAACCAGCTATATTTCTTAATCTTAATAAATGCCATGACTTAATTACTTTTACTCCCTTAATCAGCCGGTAAGCCAGGTCTTCATTTTGAAGTTAAAGTGCTCCCTCTGCTGCTCATATTTTGAGTTGCAGTTGTTACAGGTTAACAAAGCTGAAAATGATTATGCCTCATTCTTTGGAAATCTACCTATAAATTCAAGCCATAAATCCTCCTTCTAAACAGAAAAATATATGTCCAAAATGTATAGATTAATAGAATAAATTAAAAGGTATCTTTTCAAGTGATTATTCTGCCATCATTGACAAGGACAATTCTCCTGGCAACCTTAAATTTAGTTGCACACAATTTATAGCTTTAAAAACAAAGCACATAATTACCTGCCTCCACTGCTTACGGCCTCTCCTCCTCTCTGATAGGTTACTGAAACAGTTAAAGATAAAAAAAAGAAATAATTTAAAAAGCATAAAAAACTCCATTAAATAGCAGTATTAAATTTGCCTTTGTTTCATTTTAGCTAAGACAATAAATGTGTATTGTTTATCAGTAATTCTGAGTCTCATTCTGCAAGCTGTTCCTTCAAGTGCAAGCTTATACATAATACTTGTGTTGCTCGATAACTGCTAGTCTTAGTTCCAAAAACATTTTATATTTCAGTTCTGTTCTGAAAAACACACGCACACACACGTATCGCTTAAGAAAGCAGGAAGCCATACATCAGGTTGAACTTATCCTTAACATAACTCTGCTGACTTCAGTGGAGTTACTCTGTGGAAGAATTTAGGTCATATATTTATTTCATGAATGGCTAGATGTTAAAGCTTTGCTCTACCTTATTATTGGGTAAGATTAAAGAGGTATCACGATTCTATAACAGACCTTACTTCCAATGTAAACAATGGCTCATTACAGCTGAACCTACTGCAAAAACACATGCTCCTACTGAATGTTACTGCACTATACTCATGGAACAAGCACACTCTAAAAGTCCACAGAAGCTTCGCATTTTATAATGTTTTACAACTGGATTTATTAATGATACTGTTTTATCTAAAACTTAAAATGTATAAATCTTGGGAAAAAATATCTGGCAGAAAGAATACTTCTTAAATTAGAAGGAATGGTTTTGCTAGCAGTTCAGATGCATTACACATTAACAAAGTGGATGTCCACATGCATTTATTTGTTGGCATGGATTGCATATCCTTCACAGAAGCATTATGGTTGAAAAGTTAGTTTTTAGGATGCAAACATCCAAGAAGAAAAAGCACTATAAATTCTGCAGGTTTGCACTGGGTTTGGCCAAGGGTTAAGGAGATTGCCTCCCTGCAAATGCTGATGGATTCTACGTTTTCCAACTAGGAGTGTGTTGAAAAAAAAGCAGCCAATTCTGCTCTTTAGAAGAACTCCAAACTGGGAGTCTGCAAGAGAGAGATAAATGCTGGCAGTGATTACAGTAACAGGATTAAAATGTAGGATGCATTGCTGCAGGTAAGTCTTTTACTATAGCTAATGCTAAAGAAGAGGCTCTGGTTCCATTTAAAGTCAATGGAACTAATGACTGGGATCCTGGATTGAAAAAGGATTTTTTTTCCCCCTTTAAATGTTTTACATACTTTGGGTTTTTTTCAATTTCTTCTTTAAAAATCTCAGTGCTGTTTATTTTGCAGCTCTCACATATCTTATGGAGCCCTGATATTTCCTTTTAATGTTAAGAATCCAACTGAGAAAATATATGTTAGCTAACCTACGAACCTCTGCAGAATTTCAGTAGTGTGCTACAATGTGATTGCAATAGAAGCCCTCTGTTAAGCCAATTAAAGTAACAGCAAAATAATTATAGGTTGAATTAGTCTCCACCGTGGATCTCAAAGGACTTCAGAAACATTAAGGGCCGCTCTGACTCATGCCGAACAGTAAGCAACTCCACTGAACGTAATAGGATGACTTTTGAAACAAGATCCTATTCAATATGATTAAAAGCACGTGGATAAGGATCTAACCCATTACGATTAGGTCTATGTGGATGAACACAGACAGACATGAAATTGCTTCATCTGAGGTCCAACCTGTCAGGACGGA
The DNA here is from genome assembly GCA_013399095.1 of Psophia crepitans. Taxonomy (NCBI): domain Eukaryota; kingdom Metazoa; phylum Chordata; class Aves; order Gruiformes; family Psophiidae; genus Psophia; species Psophia crepitans. The sequence continues at coordinate 448,243 of VWZZ01003805.1, read as the reverse complement.
ACTCAGCTGCTGCCCAGAGGCCAAATTAGCACAGCGCTGATTTTGAGCTAATACGCCCGGCTGACGTGAGTCTGCAGAGGAAGGGGCAGGAGGTTTTTCCCCTGCCTGGATGTACATGTCCTGCGAGTCTCATAGACCTCTTGTGAAAACAAGGGATTTAGAACAAAGGAGGAAGAAACAACCTGTCTGCTCACTCAGGCTGAAGCGAGAAGCAATGCATGCAGTATGCCGGTGGGTACTGACTGGGCTGAATGGTATCGGCTGTGGAGGAAGAGCTGCTGAGCTGCCAGACTGTGGGACCGACTGAAGGTCAGCTCTACAGAACGGAAAGGCTCTCACGGACTGTGGTGGGCTATGGCTCGGGTTATGTCATGATTTGTACATTTCCAAGCAAAAAGAAATAGAAGATGATTTTAAACCCACCCTGAATTTGAAATGCACCTCTGTTTATGTAGAACAGGATGATTAGTTTAAAATTTCATAGAACAAATACAGTTTAAGGCAGCAAGCAAAGAAATCTAACTGCTGTAACACTGATTTCTCTGTAGCTTCCAAAGCAGAAAATCCCTAGGAAACTGGTTTAATGCAGATTCAGAAGAAAGAAAAGAAGCAAATGTTTCACCAACTGCAATCCCACTGAATCATTTTCTAGTCAGCACATCTGGGCTCTGCTAAGTCATTCCTCCTCCATCAGAAGCACCTTTCACATCGCTAGATGCAGGAGGCCACACTACTTGCTCCATTGCAATGCAAGAAGAGAGCCCAAGTTGTACAAACTGATGGGATCATGCTACAAAATGGTACGCCACAAAACGCTACACACAAATGGAAAAAAGGTGTCAGCTACAAAGCAAATATACACTACTTAGAGAACAAAATAATGATACCTGTCATTAATGAAATTGTTTAAAAAACCTTCAGAACAGCTGGGCTGGTTAAGTCAGAAAAAGAGAAACAGTACCACAAACACATGCTAAAGTAACAAAGAAGGGGGGAAAAGTGCAAATATATACCTGTTGGTGTGAAGGTAAAAGACGGGACTGAAAAATCAAAACAAAATACAAACTGGTTATTAAGCTGAAGAGAGAAAGGGAAACATACCACATTAGTATAAATCTAGCAGACAGCTGAACATAAAACAAATGTATATAACTAACCCAGTAGTTCAGTCACATTAATATAGAAATCAAATTAAATTTGCAATTCAGAAAGAAGTGTGTCTCTGCAGGTACCATTCTGAAAAATAAGAAGCTTGATATTCTGTTCTGCTCCTGAGGGGACTGGGCTGCGGTTCAGTCCAACATCCCTCAGTTTGGTATTTTAAATTTTTCTGAAAATCCTAGCACAAACAAAACCCCCACACTGTTAATCATTTTAGAATGTAGAACGACAAATTCCTTAACAAAGCATTATCAAGGTCCTATTGAATCTTATCTGCAGTTCACTAAGTAAATGCTCATTACGCTGAACTAATAGGCACACCGAAGTATTCAGTAAGGAAATAATAATCATATAAAGGAACAAAGAGAACTGCTGTTTTACTGTCTCCGAATCAAGAATGGCACCAACTCTCACCGTAATAAAGGCACTAAAATCTACTGCAGTAATTAATTTTTGTTTTCGTAGATGAGACTGTTAAACAGAGTTATTATCTTTCTTTCTGAAATAATTACAGAAAAGGTAAAAGATCTCTCTAGATGTAACACCTTTCTACCTTTCAACCCTTGGTTTTATGGGGGAAAGGTTAACAACGGAACAATGACATTGCTTGACAATCTTCACTCTCCCAGCTACTATAAATCCTCTTTGGATCAATAGGGTCTCTAATCCAAATACAAAGCATCAGCATCTGCTCTTCCTATTAGTACATGCTCCCCCTCCTGTTGACAAGACAGTATAGTTTTTCTATCACTGATGGGCAGAAAAAGGCCAACATTGCCCTTTTCAATCTAATGACAGCAGCAGAGAGAAATGTATGAGAAACAATAAAATATTCACTAAAAGTAGCCTTGAGACAGAATTTGATCAGCAAACCTGGCACAGAAAGAAAAGGTTCTGACTAAGAGAACCCCTGCTTAGTCTAATTTTAACAATAACTCTGATGTTTGGGGGGAGTCCAGAGTGTCGTCTTGTTATAATTTAGGACATGCTGACGTTTTTTCCTCCCTTTTACCAGGCCAATTTATTTCCAGGGATATGAGACTAAGCAGTAAAAAAGAAAAACCTCTGAGCATTTGCCTATTTTGGGCTTCGTTTGTAGCACAGCTCTTTATCTTGGGAATTCCATTGTATTTTCTTTGAGCTAGGCCTTTTCACACAGTCAAGATTAATTTAGCTACATTCAAAAATATAGAACCATAGTAACAAGGTTTCATTAAAACAGACGGTGCATTTAAACCAGAGCTATTCAAAAGAGAATCAAGTGTCTCAAAATTAATTTGCAATCACAAGGACATGAAAAAAAATCTTAAACTACTGTCTCATTGCTCTCCTGTGAGCTACGTACTAAACCTAGTTCAGTTTCTTAAGGAACTGAGGAACAGATGAACAGAGGTTCAACTAAATGAAATCTTTATCGCTACCACATGAAAGAACAACTTAATTCTCAGAGCTTCTATTAATAAACTCTTCTGAGTGTGTAAGAGCGCTAGTACAATATGTGTGTGTGGGAGTACTGAAGTACTTTAACAGATGTCAGGCCTGAAGCTAAATATAAAAATAAATAAATAAATGCAAGACTGAAGAAAGTTTGGGCTTGCAGTGCTGACTTCATGCACTGCAGAGTGGCAAACCACCTTGCAATTTATATTTCACTAAAGATGGTGCTTTTTTTTCTTTCTTGAAGAATACTTTATCATGGAGATGAAGACCCTACTTTTCTGTGTATTTTCATTAAAATCCCCACCAAATTACACAGAAGGTATTTTTACAGATATTGAAAAACACAGCTGTTTTGAACAATAGCTGATGTCATTAACGTAACCATTTTTAAGGACAAATTGTATGTCTTTTGCTTAATCATAGGTACTGCTGAAAGCATAGCGATGTTAGTTTGATAGAACTGTAGAAAGGCAGTATGGCAGCATGCTATTAGTAAAACAAAACAAAGCAGGCCAATGCAGCAGTATGGTGGGGTCTGGCTTATCTAGGAAACCCCAGCAGAACAAAAATCAAAGGTGAAATTCATCCCGGTTTCTGTGGTTACAAGTCTGCTACAACCACTGTGAGCACTGATGCTTTAACAGCACGGAGAACACTTAAACTCTGCAACACTCCAGAACTATTTCCATGTTTCCACTCACTCAGTTGCTATTTTTAGCCCTGCTTCTTCTTCATAGCAACACGCTGCTACTGTTTGGGACCATTTGTGTTGTATTTCCCTAAGTGTCTTGCCCATCACACATTCATCCTTGAAGGGACTAGATGATGGAATCTCATGACACCTTTCATACACTAAGATGAGGGCACCTTTTAAGCCTAGGTCTATCTTTTGACTGCTAAATATCATTCTCCCTCTACTCCTTCAAAAGCAGGACCTCCCATTTCCTGATTCATTCCCGAATTTACAGTTCTCACTCTGTGAGTGCCTATGAGGTATCGCTTTGAGATGTAATGAACTTATTTAGCTTACTGAATTCAGCTTTAACTCCAGGGCTTAATCACAAGATTACTGAATCAGGAGAAATCAAGTTTATATTCCAGAAGATCTTTCAGGTAGAGAGTCTAGTTTTGTTCGTCACAGAGTATGCTATAAAGCACTGCTTGCCCACTGACAAGCTGATACGAAAGGTATCAAGTACATGAAAACGGAGAGCGCTTTAAGTTAGTCCCACTGCTACCATTCTAACCAAATGCGGATGCAAGATGTGACAGCCCCAGGATTCGGTCCCAACAAAGGGTCTCACAACAGCATTTATGAGAGAGTTTTGGCAAGTATTATCAACTGCTGTGCTTTTGCAAAACAGCCACTTCACCACATTCCCCCAGGACACAAGGAAATTCAAGTACACACACCAGAAGCGTTACTGTAATATACACCACTGTTAGTATTCTTAGCAGCAAGCAAAGGACCGAACAGGACGGACAGTGAACTACCATCCGCTTGGCTCCTTTTCAGATGGTACAGTGTCAGGTAGCAACGGCATACTGGAAGCTCCCAGCCTTAAATTCATCTTTACATTTCTCATTTGTAGGAGTACCTTTATGACAAGCTAGTCTAGGTATTTTGCTAAAGGCTTATGCTTTAAAGTCAGGTTTTGCACGTTTTTTTAAGTATTGCTGCTCTCTGCATTGGCTCCTGATCCACACTTCCTGAAATTATTGAAGCTATTTGATAATTCCTGCAGAAGAGACTGAAGATAAAGTAAACAGCCAGTAAACAGGCATTCAGCAGCCAGAGGACTGAAATATATAATACGGCACCTTTTCTGATACCAGCATAAGTACTAGTGAGTCCATTTCGCTTCTTCCTGTGGCGATACAACCAGATGCTGAAGACCATAAGGATAATCCAACAAGCTGCACCAATTCCAGCAATAAAGGCAGGCTGCTTTACTACATCAGAAATCTGCTGGGCTAAACTGACTTGATCTTCTGAAGACACAGGGTTTCCATGAGAATCTGAAAAAAAAGACACCCAAAATAGCCACTTAATTTGAATTAGCAACTGTAAAAGGCAGCACGAAAAGAACGGACATAACCGTAGTCCACTTTTTCAAGGTAAAATCCTTAAGACTGCTCTTCAAACCCTCTTTTTGCAGGTCTAGATAGAAATGGTTTGTTTTCCGTACAAGACAGATACCTTCAACCTCACTGACCTTTGTTTACGAAACTCGCTAAAATCAGGCCACTGGGCAGACATATAGAAAGTTAGGCTCATAAATTTCAAACTTAGGGATTGCTATTTTTTTTTTTTTTTAAATTATTTTAGCAAAGCAACACCAGCTTCAGGAAATTATTCAGAAAGTCAGCAAAGAACACAGCAAGTAAAAGAAAGCTCAGGTATGAAACACATGTAGTCTGTTCTTCGAGCTCTGCGAATTAGTAGAAGTCAGCTACCCAAATATCCACTCTCATGCTGAATATCACAGAAGAATTACAAATTCAAAGTACATTCACGTGAGGTAGATATTGAGGGATACATTTTAATCTAGCAGTTCCTGACAGATGACTTAAATCTTGGTTTACAGTCTGAAGTACTCTTTGCAGTCGCTTACTTTGACCTCAGTTAAAAAAGACTGAATATTTAACAGTATGTAAAGAAGTACAAAATAACCAATCCTGTCCTCTTGACGTGGATGAAAAAGCTAAAGAATAACTAAAAAAGGAGTTACGAATTGGTAAAAATAGACAAGCAGTCTCATTATTACTGAAGCAGTTCTTCTCAAAAATAGTTTATACTTAAATATCCCACATCAAAATAAAGAACATGTATTTTTCCACACACTTCCAGTTTTTCTAATAGAGAAAGCACCTGTAAGAATCAGTCTTTCCTGCTGTTTCTGTACTGAACTTTTGCAAGAACCTTCTAGGAATAGCAGTAAGAGTATTCACTCAGTGACCAATGCTTTCTAACTGAAATGAAGCAACTTAAAGACAATAAATGCCTTCCTGAGTTTTACCACTACAGTGAGCACTTACTGGAAATTTCATTACTGCACAGGGTGAGGGCAAGAATTCAAAACCTTTACTCAGAGCGGATATTGCTTTACACATTCCACAGCTTAGTCTTTGAAATACCGATTTTTACTCTTGTGTAAATCCAACAGTTAGGTGCTTTTTGCTATGGGTAGTGACGTCAGATTCAGAATGAGATTAATGTTTTAAGGAGAAAGGTGCTGTTATTAATTCTATTAACATAAACTAGATAAGGAATTAAAACCTATTTACTTAAAAACCAATACCTTTTCCCCACAGACTAAAGAGTGAATAGATTTTTTTTTTAAATTATTACATGTCTTGCATTATTCCAAAATAAACCTAAATATAATACAAGAAACTGCAATACAAACAGGAGATGGAATCACAACTATTCATACAAATCACAAACCGTCTCTGGAAAAGGCTACCTTTTTGAATGGGAAACGGTTAAATTAATAACAGTTTCTTTCAGTGAAGAATTCCAGATATCAGTTTTTGCAACATTGAGGTCAAATATCTATTTTGCTGAGGAATCACCACCGCCTTTGACTGCTGCCTTATTGGAAATTTTATTTCATATTTCAGGTCTCTTTATCTTCTGTGATCCTAAATGCACTGCTAGTCTGAAAGTTCACCAGGCAGACTCATTCTTTTCTTACTAATACACCCTTTGTGTCTGCTGGGTTTATAGATTTCATGCCTATTTGTGCAAGGTTAAGATGGGTTGCTTCAGATTTTATGGAGACAGCCAAGTGAAGTTCCACACAAGTGGCCAGATGGGCTTAAATGTATAAAGTATACTGTGACCAACGAATTAAATCTGTCACTCGCTATCTCATTTTTTATCTCTTTGCAGCTGAGGCCATATTAAGATATGAAAACTTGTATCATCAGTCTCTTCTCAAAATGAGTAGACCTACTATTTCTCTATTTTTAAACAGATACCCTACCTTGTACATCTTAATGGAATAGAACAAAAGATTCCTGGAGAACCTATGGTTCTGAATAAATTTAGAAGTCTGATAAATATTTTTTCCTCTAATCCTTTACCTATATATATACTTAAAACAATAAATCCAGGGGAAAAAAATATTCACAAACTCAAAAGCCAAATAAGAATGTTTTTAAACATGTCAACAATTCAGTCACAGAGAAGGACAGTACTTATATATGAAGAAAAAATTTGCATTGCTCAGTCAATGCATGTCTGAAGAGTACAAAATACTGAAGAATCTCTTTGAACATTTATTGTTCTAATCTTCAATTAAAATCCACTTTGTGCCATTATTTTGTTAGCCACTACAAGCAAAGAATATATTTGCTTTTAAGAAACTAGGCTCTTGACACATACATGGGTGGACTATCAGAGCCATTACATTAGATTAGCTGGTATATATTTACACACATGGTGAAGAGAAAAAATTGGATATGTTCATGTACAGTCATATAAACAGCATTATAGAAAAGAAGGGCTCTCAAGAGGCCACATCTGACCCATGGCCTGCTCCTCTTATATTTCAAAAATAGAAAGTACGCTAAATATAAAGCAAAGGGAATGAAATCTAGTGAACTCCTCATTACTTAAAATTTTCAGGAACAATATCTTGGAAGCCTTTCTTTGGGAAGGGTATCTTCCCTCTCCATAATAGTCCTGTGAGACCGTGAATGATCATTCAAGAAAAAAGCTCTCAAACTAAAAAAAAGTACTTTTTCTTCATCCCAGGAAATTTCTGGAAGCTTTAACTGAGATATAAACGGTTCATAATCAACATTCCTGTTCCTGCTCGCACTCCTCAGGGAGATGTGCCAAAATAATAAGTGAACATAAACATTCTACAGCAAAGCGCATCTCTCTGCCAGAGCAGCAGCCGCAGCATTTAACGTACTCAAAAATGCCTCGGAGTTGCTGGAGCAGGCTGATCCCCCAACTCCCTGAAACCAGGATGTTATCACAGTGACTCATCCCTTCTAGCCCAAGATAAGAGCCTTCTCTTTAATCACAGATAATGCTGCTATGGCTATTGCTCACAAGCTACCCCATCTGACTGTCTCAAAGCTCCAACTTTCAAGCTTCCATGAAAACTAATCAGAATTTACATCGAAAAGAACTGGGAGCTCTAATTCTCTAATGTTAAATATTCATATAAATAATAATGATGTAAAACCTAACATTTAAGTTGTTAAATGTTAAATAAAAGATTAATACACAATTAAGGTTGGAATGCCAAAGATTCAAAAAAGACAGGAAATTCCAGGTTCACAGGTGTGCAAGCAACCTTAAATTTGCCCTGTAAGTGTACAACCTATGGAACGGTACTTTTCCATATGCCTGTCTCATCCTGTATACTAAATGTACAAACAGTAAGTAGGAAGATCTAAGTTTTGTTGACACTGCTAATTCTGGCAATTCAAAATTTGCAAAACACCTAGAATCTGCAACATAATGTTGGAGTGTTTCCTCAAATATATGTGCATGATGAAGTATGAAAATTCTTTGGTAAAATATTACCAGGTTGAGAATATGCTGGTTTGTCTCCTTTCTAGTTACGTAGGTTTCCAGAACTGGAAAAAATGTCACTTTTGCACTTCAATCTAACAGCATATAGTTTGTGAGGAGAGAGCACTGGACTGGCTTGGAAGGACTTGCTGTGATGGAAAACCAGAGACTACTTTCTTTTACTCATTTGCAGGCCACAAGACAAAAATATCAACAAAAAAACCCCCTTCCAACTATCACACTGGAAGTATCTGAAGGGCTGGCAGAATAATATCCCTGAAGGCATGCTAGCTAGTTCACAAATCACATCTCCTAAATGAAGCAATTAGAATAATAAACATTCAACGAGACCTTCTTGTGTTTTGTACACTTGAGACATCCACTGGTTGAATAATGCACTCAATGTTTATAATAATTGTGCAGACATCTCTTAATAAATAACTGCATACCATATATTCATGCAAATTATGTGTTTAAGAGTAACAGTAACTACAGTTGTGGGGCTTCCCAGAGCTGGTACCGTGACCAAACTATCTTGCAGTATGTTGCAATTTCACTACTTATATGCCAACAAGCATATGTAATACTGCTGAGCTATCATAGGTAGTACCCTATCACTGGACAAAAGTTAGGCTACACATCAGCAAAAAATAGTTTGTTATGATAATTCTCACTTTTCTGCATGGAGCATTTTTGTGATCAATGTCCTGAAGTTATATGCTGTAACAAGAAAAAGCCTAGGGCTTCCTCATGAGAAGGGGCAAAGGGGCAGGCGCTGGTCTCCTCCCTCTGGTGACCAGCTATAGAACCCAAAGGAATGACATGAAGCTGCCACTGGGGAGAGTTAGGCTGGAGATCAGGAAAAGGTTCTTCACCCAGAGGGTGGTGGGGCACTGGAACGGGCTCCCCAGGGAAGTGGTCACAGCACCAAGCTTGGCTGAGTTCAAGAAGTGTCTGGCCAACGCTCTCAGTCATCTGCTCAGATTGGGCTGGTCCTGTGTGGAGCCAGGAGTTGGACTTGATGGTCCTTATGGGTCCCTTCCAATTTGGGATATTCTGTGATTCTATGAAAAGTTCTATAAACATTCTCTGATGTTTTTCTCCACAGCACAGTATTATAAGCTTGCTGTATAGTGAGCTGTGGCTAGCTCTCATGAAATACATTTTTTTCCTTAATAACAAAGCTCTTGCAGTCTTTCTGTGTGTAGAATAGTAACTTTTCTTTTAAATAAAACAAAAATAATGGTTTCCAGCCCTTGGAATTCCACAGAAAGCTTTAAATGGTCATTCAACGTCCAAGAGGAAAACTCAGAAGCCCCAAGGGCAGTGTTCCAAGACAACACATGATTTTTCAGTTGATCTCATGATTTTAAACACTGAAAGGCGATTTTTGAATAACAAGTAAGTATATTGTTGGCTTGTCCCAGGTGGCACTGGAAGTCTGGGGTACCACAGCTCAGTGAGTTGCTTCATGTCAGCCGAGACACGGAAAATGAAAGAGCTTTGAGCTTACAATTTGTACTTGTCTTTGTAACAGGTTAAGTGCATGCACAAGGTCAGTTATCACAGCTCAGCTGATGCATGGGACTGCGATTGCACGCCTCAGCTCCCAGAGAATCCAATTTCTCCTGTCCTCCCCTCTTGTTCTGGAAGGCGGCCTCCCAAAGGTGAAGCTTCCTCCTGTCACACACCCCGCTAAAACTCTGCCCAGGCATTTCTCGCAGCCACAAACGTGGGAGAACCCTGCACAGCATGCAGACTCAAATAGGAGGTTGCTGTGCCAGGGATTAGGCTACACTGGGGAAAAAATCCTCTGCTTTGGATGCTCCAGAGCCAGCCACAACCTCGTCTCACATTTTTTGTAAGAAAAACATGTTATAAAGAGATGAGTGTTTGGTTTTAATGAAAAGTTCTTCAAAAAAAGTCAGTATCTAAATCATATAGTATATCTTATTTCCACACACAGAATTCTTAATTATTTCTTTAAAAAAATAAAAAATAAAAAAAGTAAGGACTGTACTGATTCATGTATCAGCAAAAGATTTCCTGGAGGAAGAGTTGGGATCGGTGACAGAAATGTAGAAACTTGAAGTTGTCAGTGGCAAACACGCAGTTCCTAGAGCACGTAGGTACAGGGAGGCTCTTTCAGACCTTCTAAAAGTAGCATCCTTAGCCCTCTGTCCTCCCCCGCCCTGGCCTCCCTTCCCTCTCTCTGTAACCATGTAATTTATTGCTGGTGAAAAGTGCCAGTTGATGACATCAACAAATTAATTTTTTTTCTTTCGAAGAGCTACCAGAAAACTCGTGTCTGCTCCACCCCCGTGCCGGGAGCACATCCAAGAGCTAAGAGTGCAGTTCCTCGTGGGGGCTGCAGGAGAACTCATATCACAGGGAAGAGTTAGGTAAACTGCAGCCATTCTTCTGCCTCGATGATTTTAGGTTGATCTGTGCTACTGAAGGGCACTCCTCTTACATTTAAGCACTAATTTTCAGCACCTTCCTGCAGTTGCCAAAAGGACTGCAGCACTCTCTAGGTATTTCTTTGTTCTGCTTCTGGTGGCATGGATCTCCACAAGACTCCTGTCTCCTGGTCTTTGCCATGTGACAAACAAATTATGGGATTTTTACTGTTGTATACGTAGATTTGGCCATGTCACTTGATTATAAGCAAGCCGTACAGACTATGAGACCGAGCCCCAATCACAAGGAAATATATGGATTCCACCAGACTTGCACATTTGAATGCCCTCTGAGGTGCGCGATTGCTGCATGCTTTCTAAGGTAGTGTCAGTAAAGGCCAGGGACGCAGAAGCAGCCAAAAAATCTTACCCTGACAGTCTCCTTTATTTCTTTTTTCCAATTACCAAAACCCCACAATGGTTAAGTTCCATTATAAAATTCACCTTCGTTTAGCATTTGCTTATAATCAGAGAAGAGGAATAATAAATAAATAATAAATAATAATAAATAAATAATAACCCCAACAAAAAATAGTAATAATGAAGTCTATCTTTGAACAGTGAGGTCACCCTATTATTTTACACTCACAAGTCTCACTAACGTAAATTTTTCAATATCTAAGCCATACAGAACAAATTTGACTTTGACTGGAAAGCTGGCTGTAGGAAGCTGCGAATGGAAGCTAGCTGTAGGAAAACACAATCCAGCATATAATTATGGGGTTTTACACATAGTAATGGAGTATCATATAAGCTGTGTGTAATTTTGTTGTAAAATCTCTATTAATATAATTGGGAATCATCTGCCTGTGTAAGTTAAATAAATTAAGAACGACCTCCATTTTAATCGCCAAGGAAACGTACATGTAATAACGTACAGACAATATATTAGTTGTTCAGTCTTGTTCTCACATGCAGTAATCATAGATTTTTAAATATAAAAAGTGAAATAACAATGAAGTTCTACTAATGGCATAGAGATCAAACACAAATTCCAAAGCAACATGTTGAGTTTGCTTTCACAATTATACACTGTAGTGATAAGGCATTTTGATACAGACATACCAGTAAAGCAGCATATGACTACACCTAAAGCTGCTTTAAATAATCTTCAGCTAACCATGAGCAAAGATGCATTTCTCTCAAATAGATCCAGAAAAAATGCCCCGATCTGCATTTACGACGGAGGGATGTTTAGCATAAATGGAATTAAGAGGTCAAGATTATTTTAAGTCATCTGTGTACCTCTTTTTCCTGTACTCAGGTTATTTACTAGTTTTCACACATAGTTGATATTCATCGTGCCTAATTTTATCATGCCTCTGTTTTTTTGCTTCAATAAAGAAAGATAAAATCGGATCAAGACAAATTACATCCCTAAACTAAAGTGACCCAACACTTAGTGATTCATACTCCCCTACATGTTTTATTATACCAGTCTGAAGTGTGAAAATTCACTTTGAAAAATCAATAACCAAAAAACACTGCTGAATGGGGAAATTAAAAAAAAAAAACAAAAAAATCCCATTTTTAGAATGTAGTTCTAAGACTAGTTTAAAACCAGAAATGCCAAATCCTGCTATTCCAGAGATCAAGTCACACTATCTATTTCACTTGTCTTGAAAGTATTTCTGGTGTCATAAAAGACAAAAGCAAACAAACAAAAATCACTGAAACCAATAGGTGGGATTACCAGCAGGCTTACCTAATTGGATAAACTGGGGATCGCTTTTCACTCCAGGTCCTGCCCCAGTACTTGCTGCCACTTCCACGCTGTATCGAATACCAGGAACTAGGGAGGGGATGACTACAGAAAAGGTGGAACCATCTACTGTCTTGTTTATATGGTATCGACTCTCATTGCCAAGACACCAAACCTGCAGGGAAGTAAGTGTATGCATAAATGTTCAAAATTCAACACCAGAGGACAAGTAGAAGGAAGGCAGACACGGTTCTTTGTGCTGGATAAGGAAATTTAGAATTTGTCACTAACATCTGCAGTCATGGACTGCTGTCCCAGGCACTGTATGAATACTGAAAAGATACTTCTTGTTCCAAAGAGCAGCTCCAACTACTAAAATGATTTAATGGGTTTATCGTTCATTTACGTTTCATCCAGAGACATCAGTGCTAATAAAACCAAAAGCACTGGTAACACCGAACAAATAAGGGAAGCCCTGTAGCCGAGAGTCATTCACATAAACAACGGAGTAGGAACATTCAGTTAAATGAATTTGCAATTCTCTTGCTCAGGAATCATTTGTCAAGCAAGGCTTTCTTCACCCAAGTGCAAGGGCAAGTCTTTCATCATATGATGTCACAAGAGAACTGATGTCATGCTGGAATCCAAACATTATCTTTTTTTTTTAAAAAAAAAAAGTCAGCAAGATGGAAGGACTGCTGTCTTCTATTGAGAGACAACAGCATGATATTAGATCTCATTTTTTGATTGTGATCAAGATACAGGTCTAACGACTTGAATTCACCACTCTGTAAATTACATCATTGATAGTAAATGATTGGGAGAAACAATATGATGAGATATTTTTACCTCTTTAGACCTGCATCATTGATGTGGCAAATGGCTGAACTCCCAATTGCTATTAAAGGCGCAGCAGCAGCTAATCTAGATCTGCTAAAAATTGAGGAAGCTGTGTTGATTTCCTTTTTATTCCCCTTTCACAAATGTATTGCTCTACCTGGAATATTTATCCAGAAAGTTAAATTACTTAAATTCAGTACTTTATCTGTAAAGAAGCAAACTTTCCTGAGAACAGCAGCATTTCTGAACCTCTGTTGATTGTACACAGAAGGGAAGAATTTGCTTTTGACATATGGAGCTCCTGAAAGATTTAGTACCCAGATAGCTGCTCTTAATCCCTCGTGCAGTTCTGCCACTGTGGGGATTGCCATGTGAATGAGCTAAGGGTTTCAGGTATAGAACAATTGCTACAGCCCGTTCGGTAGAGCCCCTTCCACCTGGACACTGGAAATTTTATTTTAGCTTCAGGACATTTGAAGGCACTTTTTCCTTCCCTGAATGCCAAGGAACGAAACAAGGCCAAGATGACACTGAGGAGCCAAAATGTATTTTAAGGTCCTTTGAAATAGAATACCAATGCAGCATATACATAACTGCTGCTGCAGCGCAGGGCAGAGCACACAAAGAGAATCGCTTTTTTATACTCTGATACTAAGGAAAGACTGTTTCAGTCAGTAGTGGTAGCATAAGCATTAGTAATATTAATAAACATAGCTCTTAAATCCTAAAGGATGGTCCATGAAAATGCTCTTCTGTAATAAGAACTCGATAAAGTGATAAAGATTTAAATCTACATTTTGACTTATGCCATTTTCACACAATTTGTTACTGCCACATTGTACAATGGTGTACATACAAACAATAAAAACAATTTATTGTGTATTTGGAACTATGCACTACTAATTCATAAAAATGTTTTGTTCTTAGGCGCTCAAATACATGGCGAAATTCACAAAGCAAGAATGTAGGGTTAGACGTCAGGTTGTTCAGTACTTGCCATACTATATTTAATTGCATACCTAAACAGGCAAGTGGAAAAAAACCTTTTACAATGTTATGAAGGAAGGAGGAATCCCCATTATAACAGACACATAACTGAAGACAGAATTACTGTAAAAAGATAATTTCTAACTTCATTCCAGGGAAGGAGGGAATGACTTCTGCTGTGATTTGAATTTCTGGCTTTTTGTGTGTGCTATTGACACTTCTATTATAGTATTCTCTTTCCTATTTATTTTATCTTTTAATTACAGTAGGTAGACTCTTGCCTTAGATCAGACTTGCTGAGAAAACAAAGAATTCCCCCACATATAAGTACCTTTTTTTCTGGGCTGAAACACAGGAGGTAGAAGAACAAAGAGAAAAGAAAAAAAGAGAAAATTTTACAAGACTTCTATTTCTTTTTTCTTGTTATTATTTCTTAATAATAAATCATTGGTTCTGTATTTACTTAGTTTTTAGACTAAAATGTTAATTACATACAGGAACTTAAATAGCAATTTATATACATATTCATTGTGTCTGTTTTCTGTCCGTGGTGAAAAGCTCAAAGGAAACTAATGGCATCCACACAATAAACGTAGATGTGAAACGTGCCAGTGTGCCATCTACCGCTACGCAAGCACTCCAAGACACTTGCTCCTACATCTGATAGCATATTACCTCTGAATGCTAGGAGGTATGTTAGATATTGTATCCACTTGGAAATGTGAATTTCATTACTTTTATTGTTTTGTCCTTACAACCTTAACATTCCTCTGATGCAGTTTCTTGGTGGAAATAATTCCATCTCTCCAGCTCAAGGTCTGTCTTTAAATAAAATCACTTTGCAAGTATTTTTTTCCCAATTGCATTATATATCTGAAACTAAGGCAAAAACTGATTTTTTTTTTAACCAGTTGACCAGGTTCTGAAAGGCGTTTTATTACTCTAAATTGACCGTGAAGCTTGGTCATCTCTTTCCCTTTTCTACTGAGGACAAAAAAATAGCAGAATGAGTTTTGATGGCTAGGAATATATGTCTGTAGCATAGTGTTTTAATCTGAAACAAATAGCCAAGATGTTCTCATTCAAAAAATTTCCTCAATAATGTGCATTTGTGGGAGACTGAAACCAAAGATTCTGCCTCTCCGTGGCTATAAAGCTTAGCTGATATCCACAACTAGACATTTAAAACAGCTGCAGCTTGCTTAGGAAAAATAGCCTCATTTACTTTGCTATGTAAACTATTGCAAAAAAAAAATGAACTAAAAATAAATACAGTGCATGTTACTAAATGAACATCAAATAATACTTTACAATGTATTTACAATTTTAAAAAAATTAAACAGCAGAGAGCTGTGTTTGCATGGAAGAAAAGAAAAATTTCTATACACTAAATATGTTTAGCATTATACAAGCACATTCTTTACTTGAAAGTTTTCCATTTGTTTTAACTACCCAGTTACGCATAATTTACTCAGATCTTAACACTGTTAATTATTATCCCCGAGCTTTTCAACTCATTAAGCCTGTTTATATTTATTACCTCGGCCAATGTCTTTGAGTAACAAAACGGTTCTCAAACAGGTACAGTTCCCTCTCTACTTGCGTGTGCATTTCTCCATTTATAATGAAGGCAAGAAGGTAGTTGTTTTAATTAAGAGTGTTGACCCTTTGCTTTGATTTATGGAGGCTGGTTTAATTGCTTTCTACCATCTAGAGAAATTATTAAACATGGCGTTTGATTCAAAGTGATTTTCTACCTGATTTCCTCTGACTAACCAGTAGATGGAGCCAAGCATCCACGAACAACCTAATCTGTGACTACCTGGCCACGACCGGCTCTGCCGGGGGACCAAGTCACGCCAGCAGTACCTTGTATTCTTGAACCATCCCGTTCTGGTTGTCCTCGGGGGGCGGCTGCCAGGTGACCACAATTGCTGTCCCGTTCCCATCGTTCTTCGTTACCGAAACGCTCTGAGGTGGAGCACTCGGAGCTGTTTGTTTGGAGAGAAGGATTGAACAGTAAAGTTCGTCACATGCAATGGTCAGCTTTTTTAAGAAGAAACTGGTTTCTGGGCTGCACAAATGCATTCTTGTATGCCCTGTCATTCATTAAGGGCAGTTCTTGCCTGCAAGCTAAAATGATACACATGAAAGTGATGTGGACCTCCAGCCAGGCTCCTGAGTTCTGCTGCAGTCTCACTGTGCAGGACAGGAGAAGTCACACTGGTCACCAGACTCTCGTCCAGTCACCAGACTCTCGGATACATGTTACCTGAATGTCACAGTCCGGAGCACTGAATTCCTCACTGGTCTCAAATCACTTTATCCAGGATCAACAGTTTCAAAAAATAAAGTCTATAAATTGACTTCAACAGAACACTAAACCTCACTTCCTCTAGTTTGTAAATAATAATGAGTAATACAAAAACTTGTTGAAATCAGGACAGAATGTGTTAATATTAATGCATTTATAACAAAAATAATGTTTTGCATTTTAGATAGCCTTTCTAAAAACTGCTTAGCCGATACTTAGGATGAATGCAGTTAAGCACGCCTCTTGAACCACCTGCAGCAATAAACCAGAGCTACATGGCGTTTATACTGGGCAGGGGAGAGAGAAGGGGAAAGGCATCGCATCCCACTGGAGACACCGAAATCTCTGTTCAGAGTCACTGGCCATCTTGCATACTCATTATGCTTGAGTAGTGACAAAAGGAACTGCTTCATGAACCTTCTCTTTTCAGCACACGCATGATATGGAAATACATAATTTAGTCCACTAGATATGCTGCCCTCATTCATCTTTTCATTTTGTCTTACTGATTGATCCAGATATGAAAGCCTTCTAAAAATGTGGTTTCCATTCCCTCAGCTACAGTGCTTTGATGATTTCTGTAGTGTCTGCTATCTACTCAAGATAGTGATTAGTAAGTGCTTGAATCTGACAGAAGTCACTTGTGACCAGACCATGAACTCAGCAGGGAGGAGTGCGCACTGCAGTGAAGATAAAAAGCGCGTTTCCCATTGTGTGTTGAAGGGGATTTTTGCACATCCCTCTCTCTCCGCCTCTTGCGCATGGTTCTGAATATTTACTTCTGTGTCACCAAACAATTCACATAATGATCAGTCCAACACAGCCTCCTCTGCCGCAGATTGCTGTTCTCAAACAGCATACACTTCAAACAAAATCAAATAATGAACATATCAGAGGAAAGCAGGCCAGACTACCACTTCAAAAAAGAAAGATGAAGACAGTCTGGCTCCTACTTGCCTTCTTCCAGGGTCTTTGCAAATTTCACTTCGCTATCTGCGCCCTGAAACTCATTAAAAAAAGGGCGAGCCTTGATTTCGTAGTTTACACCTTTCTTCAGCTCAGGAATGATAACGCTGTTTTTGGTTGGAGTCCTCACTTCAAAGATTAACCACTCTGACTCTCCATAGGATGCTGGCGTAGGCCGGTACAGAATTTTATATCCCTGAATATACTGGGATTGCTGGTCCACCTGGGAAGACAGCAGAACACACAACACAACCTTTAATAAATATGAACTGGGAACGGTGTCTGTGATGCTATGCACGGTCCTTGGACTATTGGTTCACTTTATTCAAAGAACACACCACTGCCAGAGCAGATGAAGGCCCCTTCCATTGCAGCAAACTACAGGCCTGATTCACAAGTGCGATGCTGGTAGAACCGTGCTGGTTTCTGTGGATTTATGAAGGCGTTAAAGGGGGATAACGGAGCTGTATAATGTGCCCCAGCACCGTGAAATGAACAGCCTCTCCATCTGCAGAGTAATGGACCTCAGCACAGGCCAGACTTCTGCCCACCTGAATCTGCCCGGCAGGGCATAGGGCACATGGTGAAAGTGGCAAGGGCAAGGGCAGGGGATCTACAGCTCCACAACTCAGGGTGATGAATATGGAGATCAAAGGAGAGCCTGCCAACTCTCTGAGGTATGGAAGCCTCCCAAAAATCCATGAAATGAGCACAGCTTCCTGCCTGCTTCCTCCTGGAGAAGGCAAATTGAAAGAGCAGCCAGCTGGCACTATCTCCAGCGCTGTGATTAGGCTGGGCTCTGTCAGAGGGCAGGTTTCTCCAAGCACTTCTTCCGTGTCCACCCACTCAGCAGGAGGCTCCTCTGCTGGAGGGAAAGGGCTGGTTTGAGAGGGCTCTGAAGAGACTCATAAAACTCAGCATGGTAACACAGACTTGAAAAAGCAGATCGAAACGATACTCAGTGGTCCTGAGTGCTTTTTAGACCAAGGACATTTTATTCCACATGTATGAAGACAGAGATCTTAATGTAAGTGAGGGTAGGACTCAATGTATTTGGCTATAACTGAAACAGAAAACTATCTTAGGGAACTCATTTCTTGTGGAACATTCACTATCTTTTAACTACCATTTTCAGTTTTTGATGAATAAGAAAGTCCAACAACAACCACAATAAAGTTTTTAGAAGTGCATCAGATTTTCCCTATTTTCAAAAATCTCATACAGTGACAGAATGAAACTGCTTGCAATTTTATGCCAAAAAGCAACACATTTCAATTTTAATAATCACATAAAAATGCATGTGTAAGCTAAAACTGAGGTAATGCTTATTTTTGAAGTGGCAGAGAAGCCACAGGCCACTCAAGAGACTGACAAAAACTGTCTGTCTGGAAAAAGGTTGTTCTGCAAGTAAAGGTCAAACAAAATCTGCTGGGAACCTCAAAGATGTTTTAACATAAGCAGTCAGAACAGGAGATTGCCTGCTGCAGGTGGCCGTACTGCAGGTGACACTGTAATTACCATGCAGATACTACTTGTGCTCCTGCAGCACCGAGGAGCCCTGGTCATGGACCAGGACTCCATTGGGCTACAGCTCTTCTACAAAGTCAACACGCCTTTTGTTCTTGTTCAAAATGTTCTGCCATGGCCTGGCAGGGGCTACACCCTGTGCTCTCCCACGCTGTCCCTGCCAATATATTGACATATTTAGATGCAAGCCCTGAAGAGACCTCAAAGCCTGCTCCCTTTGGATTTATTCCCACACCTGGTATAATTATTCCCCATTTTTACTTCATTCTGCATTCTGTTTTAAAACTGATCTTCTCTGAATCACGTTTTCTTATCTCATTGCTTGGTACTTGCAGTTTCCCGTGTTGTCTTTTCTCTTCCTTTTTACCTCTTGATTGCCAAATGTATCCCTCAGTAAGCCATTTCTAATCCTTTCTCTCACTGAGGCCTCAGCCTTGTAAGCCTACTTGAATCTTTTTGACATATGTTTCCACTCCCCTTGCATCAGAATGCCTAAAGTATTATTTCCTAACTCCCTCATTTCCTGTGTTATATCCTCCACACGGCAAACTTCCTGTTTGCTCCTGTCAGAGCAACGTCAACACAACAACTCAAAATTGTCTGCCTGTTTCATCTCTTCTCCCCGTACTGCATGTATTCATAGTGTCGTGGGAAAGGATAGGTTCAGATGAGGCTATATTGATTTGGGTGTGTTTCTCAGCATGTGTGCAAGATGGAAGTAACGCTTTCAAACAGAATTATGCAGTATTTCTCTCCACTGGTGACTGACAGGCAGGGAAGTGCCCATGTTATCTCATTAGGGGCCTGATACACTTCCTACTGAAAGCAGAGCAAAAGCTTCAAATGGTATGACACAAGAAGGCTTTGATCAGTCAGTCCTTTAACTTCCAGAGGAGGCCTCTGAAACTCTCACCGTATTGTAAGCAGCGTGCTACAGGGACAAAAAATGGTGAAAATGGGACAAAATGTAACGAAGGAGGAAAGCAAAGCCCAGGTAGCACTCATTCCAGGGGAAAACATTTTCAGGCATACAAACTACACAGCTTCTTAAAGTGTCACTCCACTGCAGTCAAACAGTACAATTCAGCGGTATATACAACCACCTCCACAATACCAATTTATACTTACAGTCCAGTGAACTTCAATTGAGGATGAAGAAAGGATAGTAGGGTTGTGCAGATGTAGTACCACATCACCTAGTTCTCTCTGGACCTGCTTGTGATCCACACCTTGACTTGTTGGTGGAACATCTGTAATAATGTAAGGTTCCATTCTCACAAATGTACGTGATTTTTAAATAAGTGTATATAAATACAAATGACTATATCGTAAAGCACATGGTGCTATCACCAATAAAGTTTACCCTAAGTACTTCCCAATTATGTACGAAAAACCTATGTATTTTCCTGAGCAAATCACCAATGCGTAGGTAGTACCAAATCAATGCACTGCACCACTTTGACAGAGAGAAACAGGAGGGAAATGTTGCATAAAAAGAAAAATCACACTCAGGGATGTCTTTGGTAAATGACTACAGCAGCATCTCTCTATTCTTTCCTGATGGAAGGAGAAAACGTTCTATTACCCACTGCAAATTCCAAGAGACCAGGAAACCTATAAACAACAACAAAAGCAGAAGCTGTATCTTCAGATAAATTAACAGGTAAAGTTACTGGTTTTAATTACAACAGAAATGTAACAACTTAAGAAAAGAAAAATGAGTCATGTGGCTGCAGCTTCTCTGATGGCAAGTGACTTGTCTAAACAGGAGGCAGAGCACAGCTGAGTGCTGTCTGGCTCTTCTGACATTTGGTCTACATTACAGCTACAAGAATCGTTCGTATGGATGAAGGGACACATTTTCTGCATGCAGAGCCCTTGAAAATCACATTTAACTGAAATGGAATGAGTGTCAGACGTGTATAAAATTTATAGGGCAATCACTAATAGGCTATCTAAAATATACACGTACTATGGACAGCAGAGTAACATAGTTTCTGTATTGATTTCATATGTCTCTCTTTGATCACTTCATTTTAAACAAATACCATGCTGACTATGGCTAAAAATTACAGACTAGGAAATTCACAAAAAATAATTACACTGGTTTCTTTTTTTTTTAAATTAATCTAATTCCAGATACAGAGTAATGCATTACATAAACTTTGCTCCAGCCCACTACCCCCCTGCCTGACCTCCTTGACTGACTAGGCAAGATGAGTGTTCTGTTCTCTGAAGACCTTGGAAATTTCCATACTTGCCTGCTTACAAGAAATGCCAAAGAGACAGTACACAGCAATCACCTATATATTTATATACAGCAACAACTACTGTAATAAGTCACTGCAGGTGTGCTGACTGTCTTGAAAGCTGAGTTTTGGATAGCGCAGTTGATGCTGATATAGAAGACACTTATTAAACTCAATTGCAACAGTTGTAAAACATGATTTTTGCATGGTGGTCACACTCTCAGTTTACCAGCTTTTGGTCTTGTCTAAATTATAAAGCAAAACATTGTAAGGCTGCATTAAGCCAAAGCATAACGACAAGTTTCTTTCCAGAAATATAGTTCCCATTTGGGAACACAAAGCCTACGTCACTTTGCAATTTTATCATACAGTTTCCTCAATACATTTACAAGAAGATGGGATTTCTTCAAAGTTGAAGCGGTACACTGAGGTTAGTGGGCATTCAGTGGGTGACAAATCTGGATTCTTAGCAAGGAGCACTGATAGCAACAAAACCAAAAAACCCACCACTGAGTCACTGCTGTATCCATGTGTAGTATGTTCTGCCATACAGTCCATTTATCAGAGTATTTCCCTCCCCCCAAAGTTTGAAAGCATTAAAGATAGAAGCTTCTGTTTGGAGAGTTGCCTAAATACCACCCTGCTTAGAATGTAACAGGAAAGTCAGTGGAATAATTAGTTCTACCTTTGCTAGTCATAAAAAGATGAGTCATCAACAACATGAATCAAATTATTAATAGGCTTAGCCATTTGCACATCTGGGCTATACAATAGGCATGTTTTGTTGTTTCGGTTCCAAGGGACTGTCAGTGAGAAACCTAAGCGCGATGTTGCCGTTAATGTTGGTAAAGTATAAAAATGAAGGTAAGTTGGGTCCCTGGTCCAGACATGCATTTAGGAAAAGATTACATCACTCTCTAGAAAAAAAGTATACTGGAAAATTTTTGAACTTAGCAGGACCGCAATTTACATAAATCTGAAACAATATTGGAAGAAGAGTGGAACTGCTTTAAAGAATTTGATATTTGACCAAGTTTCTTACTATTGATGAAAATTTTATATACTGGCTGTTATTTTCACTTGGGCTTTGTGTGGTTCTCAGGTCCTCAGCTCTACTAGATGTCCAGAGGACAGCAAAGCTTTTCCACGCCACTATAAATCATTCAGTTCTGTGAGTGAACAGAATATTCTGCCTGTTTATCAGTCAGGAGAATGATCAGTTAATATGGGACATTCAGACCCAGTATCTCATGTCCAGGGATGAAACCACATTGCATGAAAAATGGACTTGTACAGAACACTGTAGCCTGCCTGCACAATAACACGTGTTGCCCTATTCCCAGGAATACAGAAATCACGAAAAGGTTACTAAAACTCTCCTTGGTAACAGACCCAGGAACCTGTGCAATCCCTATTTTCCATGTGGCCTTGGCTCTGCTGTCTCTATACCCATTGAAACTGTCACCCATTAGGAGAAATGCATAATAACAAAGGACAGCAATGTGAAATTGCTCACTCCCCAGGGGAGATGAGAAAGACTTGCTTTCAGACCAACTTCAGAACAAATGAAAAGTCAGCAAAGGAAAATGCTTCGCTTCCTTTGAGGAACTTCCTTTCAAAAACAAACATGTACTTACTTATGCAAACAAAGAAACAAACACACAACACAGGCACTCTTAATAAGCCAATGGGTCAATTTCTTCAGTAAGTAGGCAAAGAAGGAAAGAAAAATGAAAAAAAAAAAGAAAAGATGATTTCTATCACTTTTACTTTGCAAAAGAATATGTCCAGTTTTTCCCTTCTAGGAATCAAAGTTTTTCCACTGGAAAAATGGAGGCTGCAAAGTTGCAGTACATTATTCCCTGTACACCATCACAAATGTCTTTTATTTTCTACCGTAAACACAAAGTTATTTTAAATTTTACTTTCAATAATAGTAGTACTATTACAACGCTTTTACTATATTGTCAAAAACTCTTCTATACAGTCTCATGATGACCAATTCCCTCAAACTTTAAGTTTCTCTCTTTCCTAATGCAGAAGAAACCAAATTATACTATGTGCTGTTTCTCCCTATGTCTCAGTCTTAAGCCTCATTTGATTCACTGGACACAGTACCAACATTCCATGGAATTTGAGAATTTGCACAATAACTTAAAACATCAGTCAT
Organism: Psophia crepitans; assembly: GCA_013399095.1. NCBI lineage: Eukaryota > Metazoa > Chordata > Aves > Gruiformes > Psophiidae > Psophia > Psophia crepitans. The sequence goes on along the minus strand of VWZZ01003805.1, from coordinate 424,892 downwards.
TACTTGTGTTGCTAACAAGCGCTATTCTGCAAGATGTAACTATCTTCGGACAAGAGATACTAGAGTTCCCTTAGGCAATGCAATATGCTGTCTAAGCAGCTTTTACAATCTATGTTATAGGGAAATGCAAGTTTAAACACTGTATTTTACTATCTAGCATATATTATAGCCAGGACAGACAGACATGCAAAAGCTAACAGAATTCCTGCATCTGGTTTTGCTCAGTCAACTTGTGACAGCCACTGTGTACAGCTAAAATGTTCAGTATCAAAAGCTTACCTTGAGTTTTCACTGGATCAGATATTTGGCTCGGGTCACTTAGTCCATAGGCATTAGCTGCCCTCACAAGGAACAGATAAATTGCGTTAGGCTTTAGCCCTTTAACTGCAAAACTCTCCATTTTCACATTTTCAGCTACAGTTTGCCAGCTGCTACCAGATGCATGGCTAAGAATAAAACACACACAACAGCAGGTTAGCATGTGCTTCATGAACGCCACGTTACAGATAAGCCTAAGTACAGTGAAATCACATGAGATTCATATACCTGAAGGCCTCAATTATGTAAGAGGTTGGGGTTGCACCTGAATTCAAGTTAGGTTGCCATGACAATGTTACTGTATTTCTGCTGACATCTGTCACCTCGGGTTTTGATGGAGCACTGGGAATCAAGTTTGGGTCAGTGGGTCTTGGTGGCTGCACTGGGACTCCAAACTCTAACAAAGGAGAGAGAAAGGCTGAGTATAGACAAGAAGCAGCTGTAAGCTGACTGCTATTCACATCTGCACCGGCAATTTATGACAGAGGCAGATAACTTCTGCATTTCAATTTCTGACTTACTTTTATGTATTTTCTCCACACAGAAAAACCCTAATTGATTTACCTTGGACCTCTATGTATGCACTCCATGTAGCTTCGCCACTTGGGGTTGAAGCAATGCAGGTGTACCGACCAGTGTCGCCCAGCTAAGTGGGAAAAGAGAAGAATAAATATTTGAAACAGTCAGGCACTCAGTGGGCTAGAAAAGTAATTACAGCTCTCTGTTCCCTCATGAATATGGATAAACGTATTAGGCTGCAAAAACTTTGAACCAGAAACTTCTTCCATCAGAAGCTATGATTTCATGTGCTGCAAAATGAAAATGGACACTTACTTCTGAGCATTCGATAAAGAATTGGAAAAGTTGCAGCTTCTAATTCAGTGTTACTTATTCTGTACAAACTGAAGGCCAGTTCTTGTAGCATTTATTCCTTACTCTGCAGAGGTCCTAACAAATAAACTGAGAAGGAGCTCAGATGACCAGACCCCATGCAGCTGTCAACCTTCTGCCTAAATAATGTCTGGGGATTTGTCCGGACTGCAGCACCGGAGAACGTGACGTCCTTAAAACAAAGCTTAAATATTGCACCGGGCCTTGTACATACGGGGTTCCCTGTGTTAATATAAATTTCACTCTACAGCAGACCCAAAAAGGAATCTCCATATGCTATTCTCATCCAGTTGTGAATGTTTGAATTATTTGTCCATATGTGACTTAATCACATTTCAAAAGTGTTTCTTTTTTTCCCTCAAAAAAAGAAATGCTATCCTCCTAAGGTCCCAGCCTCAGCAGATGAGCTGAACGGAAGTGCTCAAAAATCAGAGATTCAAACTCTAAGAAGAGTAACTTGTAATTGGTAACAAGGCAACTCTAGGGAAAACAGTAATGTATTCAGCCAATTTTTTTTTAAAAATACTACATTTTAAACCACAAAAAAAGCAGAGTATAGCCAGTATGCTAAAACTTAACAACATTTTAAAGCATTTTACAGTGTGCGAGGCATGACCAGCAATACTGACCAGGTACTCACTATAATTCCCTAAGGAATCCAGGTATTTGATAGGTGGTTAACCATTTCAAGTTTACACTGCCAAGTGAATATGCTTAAACTTAAAAGTTTGAGGCTTAAAAACTGTTTTGAAAAAGCTGTGTACATGGCTGTGTTACTGCAGTATGCTAAACAAAGGGTTTATTTATAAACATTTGAAATAATTAGATCATTTTAATCTATTAGTGCTAAAGCCCAAATAATTTAGAGGATCTGTCTTACTGAAATACACGTTTTGCTTTCCCCTTCACATTTTAAGTCCCTTAATTAATACCCCTTACAAGCATTTTTCCTCATGAAATCTGAAATAACGTGCCCTAGGCAGAAAAAGGTGTTAAGCAAAAGGAATGGACTATCTGAAAGCATGAAGTACCAAATATTTTAATACATTTATTTAACATTTAATTAATTTTAAACGTAAGATTTACTACATGAAAAGTGCCTGGAGGGGGAAAAACAAACTCAAACTACCCGCTTGACATATGCTACCTTGGCATATCGGATCTGTAATGCTCCTGTCTCCAACTGCTTGATGCGAGAGTCCTGGGTAGAAATGAGGATCCCATCCTTTTTCCAGAGGATAGTGGGCATTAAAGTACCTGTAGCCACACAGTTCAGTACTAAAGTACCATCTACAGCCACAGTCTGATTCACAGGACCCTGTCGAATGACAGGGGGAGGCCGGTCTGCAATCACTGCCAGAAGAAACAACAGGAAAGAGATTTCTGCAACTGGAAGTAATTTTCTAATCATCTAAGCAACAGCAGTTGCTTGAGGCTTTGAAACAAACTGAAGATAATTAAACAAGTAATTGAAAATGCATTATTCAGGGCAGGGTATATTAAAATGATGCGCAACTACAGAATTTTAAAATGGTACACAACACAGTATTTTCAGAAAGTAAGGAAGCATTACATATTGCATAGTGGTATCTGCAGGCATTCTCTGTTCCCAATGCCTTTATAAAGTGATAATGGAATGAGAAAGTAGTTCCCAAAGTCTTTGTCAAGGCACAGATTTCACCCTGTTCATCTTCTGCCACGTAGCAGGCCTGTATAACAGAATTCATACTTTCAGCATTCAAAGCCAAGAGAAAGAGGAGGTAGGCAGGCAGGGGATAATAACAAGGCAAATATACTTCTCAAAAAAAATTTTACTGGGTACCATCAACTCATGTGATGCTGTTTTAATTGGGAGATGCCTAGCAGTCGGGTAAAGCAAACACAAAGGTACTGAATAGGATCATATTAAAATTTTTTAACTGAGAAATATTTTTCCAGTAGTTTCTAACTTTTAGTTCTATGATGACTTAATCTGTCAATATGACTTCGAAGTCACAAAGAGAATCCCGCAGTATGTTTGCATCAATTTTAATGCATCTTTCACACAATAATTAAATATTATTCATGGGTTATTCAATAACTGCACAGAAAGGTATAAAGCAGTCTCAGTATTCACAGAAAAAAGAATGACTGTCTATGTGAGGGGTTTTTTTTCATTAATCGATGGATAATGAAAAAAAGAAGTAAAAGCTATCTTATTGTCTTTCAGTGACCTCCTCTTCCCGTACCATCCAACATGGCACAGACTGATGATCTGAAAATAACCACAACTTCAAATGACATAAATCTGTTCATCAGTGTCATGGGGGCTCATGCAACTTTAAAAACTGATTTGGTAGCTAAAATATAAACCTGAAGTTCTGATAATTTGTGAACATTAAGATATTGCTAAATCACTTTTCAGAACTACAGACAGGGTGTTAGTACTGCCCTTTTCTGGCTAAATTCCAACTCCTGTAATTTCATTTGCGTGTTCAAATGACACTCTGTGTTTTCAATTGCATAATTTATCCTTTACGTCTTGTCCCAACCTGTTGCAATGCACTGCAACGCTGTTAGTATCTCTCTCTGCAGAGACAGTCAAAAGAAGCTCACTTTTAGTTTGTATTTGACTTTGACAAGTTTGTAAAGAGCTTTGCAGTTGTCAATGGTAAGAGGCTGACCTATCTCTACAGGAGAAATCTACTGCCACTGAAATCTGTGGCTCATTTAAGTGCTACTGAAGTTGATGGCAACTTCTGTTACCTGTAGGAATACCAAGGTACCATACTGCATGCCCTGCCTTTACTTTTATAGCAGAACCGAAAAAAAATTGTCCCAAGACATTATAGAAAACAACTACCCGTCAGATCAATCCAGAGCATATAGTCATATTAAAGAAAATACATTTAAATTAATTCCATTTTTTCCAAGTTCAAATGACATAGATCATTAACATGAAAACTCTTAAAATTTTCTTAATTTTATTTTTTTAAAGTTATTTCTCACTTTGCCATGGCCTTCTCCCTAGTGAAAAATGGATAGAAGTGGATTAAAAAATGTGGCTTACCACTTGTGAGAGGATGCAGTCCTATTCCTCCAAACAATCTCAGTCCAGTGGGTGTAAATAAACAATTTTATTCTCCAGGTTCAGTGCATTCTTCTAGTACTGCATTATTTCTACATTTTCTATAGGCCAAAGGCCTAGCTTATGGAAACTCTTAGATAATAGCTTCCCTCCCCTCAAAGTTTCTCCACAGACTGCCCTTATCCTCTTTTTCCATATGTACTGAGGTCTTTATTTTTCCTATCTTTGTTATTAAAAATATGACGTATTTTTGGTAATTGGCAAATTCACCTCACATCAGCATATATTACTGCTTGCAGTCATACTCTCTGTAGCTTTTTCATCTTATTTTTTTCCCAACTGCTTCTAAAAAGGGATGTATAATAATATTCACTTGTCTGTTATTCTACTGACTTCTGTACAGGTTAAGGATTTTTCTTTGCTATACTGCAATATTAAAAAACAGGGAAAAAAAGGGTAAATGGAGATGCTAAGCAAATGGACACATAATAATAGGAATAAAGAGCTAGGCAGCAAGCAACCTGAAAGTAAACTAAATCTAGCAGGGGAAGCTAAAAAAAAACCAGATAAGTTAACAGATGCAACAAAAATTCATAAGCTGAAGTATACTTAATAAGCACCAAATGGAAATACAGTGTTACACAATATTCAAAATTTTAAACCCCTGACAGAGATGGGCAAAGCAGGATTTTTATGCTCAAAGACACATGTGATCCACATTTAATGCAAAGCAGATTTCCAAGTAGTATCACATCATCCCACCGCTGTCTTCAAGTACAAATCAAAACTTGGAGATGATAAAATAAAGGTCTCATTACCATCAGTAACTTCCAAGTAGGCTTTTGTTATGATACTTCCTGCAACATTTAAAGTCTGGCAGATATAGTACCCAACATCAGATCTCTGGACATTGGTGATAGTGAGGTCTCCTGTCTGGGAAACTGAAAATCGGCTGGATGACTGAGGAGGCTGGTATGAGAAAAGTAGATTCTACAAGATGTATAGGAAAGAAAGTGGGGAAAAAAAAAAAGGTTAAATAAACTCAAATATCAATAATCTTAACTTTAATACATAACTAAACAAATTAGTCTTTTGACAGTCTACATAAAACTTTCAGCTCTTCAGACTGTAAGCTCATCTATACTACAATGTGAATAGCTTTTATAGTGGTTTTTTTTTATAAAATAGGTTCAGATATGCACATATAATTGTGTAATTCTTTTCGGATTGCTCTAACACCCTCTACGGTCAAAGCTGGGCTTTACACAAATTTTAACAGGCACTAGCGAAGATGTCATATGTACAGATACCATAATGTATGGTAGCAACTGTGGTGAACCTAATTTGCTTTAACGTCCTTTTTTAGAATTACTGCAGGGCATTCTATTTATTTCATTTAAATGCAGATGTTGGCTTACTTATTTGTATTTTAATTTTTGCTTTCCTAAGAATGGAGCAGTTTTTTTAAAATGAGATGCTGTTTAGGTCTCTCTAATCATAGTGTTTGTGTTCTATAATGAATCTTATAATATAGAATTAAATTCTATGCCAGTTTCTACTTAGAGACTTTTGGTATGAAATACATAGTACTTACCAGCAGTGGTCAAAAATCAGAACTGCAATCAAAATAATATAAGTCCTTTACACTAAATACTGATTCTGAATTTCTGCCTCTGGCTGAACAATTTGTGAATGAGAATACTTTAAGGTCACAGAGGCTATTTTTTATCTCTCCGTCTTGCCTTAGTACATTTTGCATTCCCAAAAACCATCCAAAGGAATGTGACACAATATCCTCTATTTCAGTATTAGCAAACCCTATTCATTGACCTCCTCCTCCAGTTTCCTCAGTCATCACAAGTGGTCACCACTCAGCAGAGCCAAAAATGAGCCAGAAAAATTATGTACTAGACAACCCTTGGCGGGGGGGGAGGGGGGGGAAGATTAATCTAGGTCATACAAAAATACAAACATAATATACTGGTATGCTTAAACCATTGAAGATTATCATCTAAATTTGGTTAGCAGTCCAGTTGTACTTAAGTATTTAGACAGAAATGTTGCAAATGGAGTAAAGAAGCCAATCTCTACGCGTTCTCAATTTCTCTGGCCTATTGTTTTGTAACACAAAGAACCCTGTCATATGCTGGTTGCACCATTCATTCCTTACGTTCACAGGAAAAACAGAATCCTGTATTCCTTCTTTCCATCCAATAAAGAATACTTTGTGTCACATCCCTCCTTCAAAAGATGACTCTGAAAGAAAACTGTGATTCTCTTGCTGCGCTGTATTGTGTTTCAACCCACTGGCTTTCCTTCACGAAGAAGCTGAAAACATTTTCCCCGCCTGTTCAAACAAGGAAGCTGGGAGAAAAGGTGACCTATTCAGGTATGACCTGTCTGCCAGCTGACTGAGGGGGAAAGCAGATCTCCTCAGCCCCAGACTAGAGTCCTACCCACGCAGTGATGCAGATTGATACAGCAAAGGGTTTAGTTTGCCAGACACACACATGGCACCCTAAGAGCTGCACCATAAGCCCAGCGCCAAACTTTCAGAACATTTGGGACTGTTTTGGAGGTCAAACATCAGCATTCGTCATCTCTTCAAGGTCTCCCCGTTAGGTGAAAAAGATTTTCATAGCAGTGAAACATGGAATGTTTCTGGTTGTTTCACAGATCTATTTTTACATTTATGGAGAAAACAGGAGATAAGCAAAACATAGATATCCTTTCTAGTACGGCTGACATCACCTAGCATGCATGTGACTTAGAAGAAGAAATATCCAGCACCTCCAAGCTGTCTGTTTTCCACATCTTTAAAACAATAATTACAATATTTTTTCTCTCATGTGACATCATCTCTTCAAGAAACTGCCAAGAAGAAGGGACAGAAAAGCTGTTTTACCTGGCTTCCCTCCCTCCGCCAAAAGATGGCTGGCTGAGGGTTTCCAGTTGCTTCACACTGGAAAGTCACCGTTCTCCCCAGTGCAGCTACCTGATCTCGAGGCTTTACAACAAACTGTGGAGGCTCTGAAAGAAAAATACCAGAAAAAAGAATAAATCACACTACTGTCAGAATACCAAAGTTAGCCTATTTGAAAGCACAGTTTGCCTACTGCCTTTAAGTGGTGTAACACAGAATAGTTACACTTCTTTGAGACGGAGTGGCAGCGCAAAGACGCATCAGTCTCTAACAGCCACAGCTTCAGCATCACTCAGATCATCTTTTCTGGTGCTGGACCTCCCAATTGAAACTCCGACTGCGCAACACATGCTTTTATTACTGCCCGCTTATATGAGAAAGTAAGTCCCACAGGCTTAATGAGAAAACTTGCAGAGCAACAGCCACCAATACGAACAAATCTGTTAGAATTTCATTTTTAAAAGGAGGAGTAGGGCTACAAGTCAGAAAGGAGAAACCTTTGAGGGACCAGTGGCCTACAGGCCACACTTTGTCAGGGGCTGCAATAAAAACTGTTGAGTAACTAGGAATTCAGGCTTACATGCACAACATTCATTATCTTTGATTTAGGAAAGCTGAGGAGAGAAAATGCCCTTAATGGCTTAAATAAGAGAATTTTGTTGTAGACAGGGGTCTCAAAAAGCTTTAAAGTCAAAAGCCCCAGAAATACTTTTGAACTAATTATAACCATTTAAAATACTCAGTCCAATTACTGAAGAGAAATTAATTTAAAGGAACAGCAGAGCAGGCAAATGGCATGTTCAAACAAAATATATATGCAAATGAAGGCAAATTTGAAACATCTGCTCAGTCTAACATTATAAATACTGCCAGCATTGTCCAAATTGTTTGATTTATACAGATTTCAACAACCCCTTCATCCGACAGTAAATAGAATGTCAAAAAATCATGTCAGTCACATAAAAAAAAATATCAGCTTAGATGGCAGCATTAGCTATCTTGATGGGGCTAGCACAGAAAAAAAATCAAGCTTGTTTTATAGGCTGTTAACTCTCACTTCTTGAAAAATGTGCATTAAATGAAAGACCATTTACTTATTAATTTGCACTTCCTTCTGATCATCTGTCCAAAACTAATTATGCTCTCCCTCTTCTTTGGGTGTAGAATAAAGGGACTATTTTGAATCTGACTGTATTAAATCAAATGCTTTTGGTGGTTTTGTGGCTTTTTTTTTTCCTTTCAAACATCTCTGTATTTACAGGATTCTTCTTTAAAACAAGTGTGAATCATATAATTTAAAGATATCACTCAATGTGTTTTATAAACATCAAGTAATTGTGGCTTTATCTAGAATGAATTCAATAACACTCAAAGTCCTTTCTAAAAAAATTGCTTTCAATGTTCCTGTGGGCCAATACTTTCAGTCATCTGTTCCTCATGCCTTTTATTTTGGCTCCCTATTGAGTTCATACTAGAACATACTCTTCCTACGACCCTCTTTGGGAGGAATTTTTAAAGCACAACATACCATTACTTACATTTGGGTGCAAATGCTACCTTTCCTAGAATTTTCTTACATAAGAAACTACCCGAAGTGAAAGTGAGATCGACCCACAGTAATTAGCAGACTTGAAGACATTTAGCTCCGAAATGTTCAACCAATACCTTGGAAGAAGATGTGGGAAGACTTTGACATGACAGCATGTATAATTTAGAATGGAAGGTGAAGCCATTGGGGGTTTGCCACAGGGTTGTGAGGTATGATAGGGAAAATGGAGATGAGGGTGAAGCACCTTTGTTATGCTGTTGGATTCCAATAACAAGAATAAATTTAGCATATAGTTAAATTTAGGCCTTGGTTGGTTCTGTACTAGTTTGTGACACAATGCCACACAAAATGGAACTGAGGGTCCCTAAATCCTGTGCTAGTCCATAGGATTTATAAGGTTTCAGATTTCATTGAACTTGAGAATGGGTACAGCTATAAGGAGACTAAAAAGGAGAAATAGCTAAATGCTTGTGATTCTAGTACCAGCAGATGACTGTTCAGGAACCAGTGAACACAGAAAATGAGGGAAAATTTAGTCTTTCAGGTAACCACAGCAGAACTCATAAAATGTAAATAGGTATATGTTTCTCTAGATATTATTCTAAATATGCATTTTTTATGTACACTATTTTAAATATACAGGCATATTACGCGTATGTGTAGTATTCTAAATTTTTTGTCATTAAGGTAAATAGAAATCCTATTAGCTTCAATGTCAGAAGAATTAAAACAGGGTTAAGTGAGAGTTTGTTATTAAATGCCATGTAGCGGAAGGATTTTCACTGGTTTTTTTCTTTAACTTCAGTATGTGATGAATACACAGTAAAAGATGCTGAAACAATAATTCACATAAGGAAATAACAACTTCTATCCTTAAGATCTTTAAAACAAAAATATTTTTTATAGAACACTTTGAAGGTTCAACTATGGCAGTCACTGAAGAAAGAAGACGTTAGGATTCGACTCGTTACATCATGTAAAAACAGACAGAAAGTTAGCAACCCATTACCTTTCTCTTTGCCATTAAGTTACCCATACTTCATGCAGAATTTATTCTGTGCGATGTGTCTTGTCAATAACAAGTAAAAGATGGGAGCTGACTGGTTGAAGGACATGGAAGGGGATGGATGGGAAGGGGAGGAGAAGTTCTCGTCACAGTGATACGATGATTAGAAGATGGCCAATAAAATTTCAACTTACCAGACACAACTAAAAACAAAAACAAAACAAAAAGAAAACATGGGATAAATAAAATTGAACAAACATGAAATAAAGCAAAGAATAACGCAAAATTAAAAAAAAATAAAATAAAAAAGACCCTTGGTAAGGACCTTAGAAAGCACACATATATTCTGATATATGAAAAATAGGTAAAAATGTTGCACCATATATTTTTAATTTGATTTTTAAGCAGAAGTCTCTATCAAATACTGAAAGCAGGCTGTAAAAGAAAATGGGTAACAGACTAAAATAATGGTCAAGCATCCTGTGTTCTACTCTAAGCCTTTCCAATGAACTACTATATAACCTTGAGTAAAATTTCTTTTTTTCATATTAGCATTATTTCTCCACATCAAGAGCTTTCCATGGTAAAAAGAACTTGAAATCTCCAGTCAATGTGCAACACTGCTGAAATGGAAGAGTGACATTTACATCCTTTCTAAAGCATCCAAATATCTACAAATGGAAAAAAACTTCTCTGAGGGTAATAGCTATAACAAAGGAAATTTATTAAAAAACTAATAATATGCTGAAGCATTTAGCCCACACACCAATCTTTTCAGTGTAAGATTGCTGTATCAAGGTCATAATGCTAAGTATTAAACTGTAAATGCAAACTAAACCACAAAAAAAAAAAAAGTCTTAAAATATTCTTAACCCTTTTCTTCCCTCCCACCCCAAACATCAATTTCACTTTATTAAAATCAGATTTATTGCAAACATTATACTTCTCAACAGAATTTTCTAGTGGTAACTTATCTAATATTAAATTATCTTTCAACTATAGTTGAAAATTTTCATTAACTTTGAAATGGCACAGATCCTGGCACGCTTATTTCAGTTATAGAAGAAAGGCATGTTAAAAAGCATTCCAAACACCTACCAGTAACTGAAAGAACAGATTGAAAATAAAAATAGTAAAAATAATACACTTCTAAAATATAAAAGGATACTGACAAAAAAGTGAATCAAAAAAGGGTAGGCAGTATAATTACAGTAGAAGTCCAAAAATATATATTTTTAATGCATGTTACAAATACCAAGCCCTGCAACACTTTGTTCTTATCACTTCATGTTGACAGTAACACAACTACTGTTCAGCGGGATACACTTTCATATTGAGTAGGTAAGAACCTGCAACACACCATCCTCTGATAAAACACATCGAGGAAACTAATAAAATCCAGTCTGCCAAAATTCATTAGGCATGAGGAATACTGGCTTACTGTTCAAATAAATACAGAGGACTCCAGGTGTATAATGAAAATGAAGCCGAAGGAGAATCAGATATAATACTGGAATTTGGATCATGCTGAAGCCAAGAAACTGCAACTGAATGCGCCAAACCCAGAGCATACAGAGAATTTGTTTTTTAATGTTATTAGAGGTATTTTTTTTAGGAAATAATCCCAAAGAGAGGAAATTGATATTACTGTTTTTCAAAGCTCTGATTTTCAATTTTAAAGAAGTATTCTGGATGTACGTTAGTTACGTTTGTAGGTTCAGTATTTCTCAAAGAGACAATCAGCATGCATCATTCTGCTCCGGTTATCCTGGCAAGTCTATGATTTGTAAGCAGAGTAGCCAAGAAATGATACACAAGAATTCCTGAGAGAAATATGCTCATCCCCGAGCCTCACGTCCTAGCTACCCTTGATCATGTGTAAGTACATTACCCAGTAACCACTCCTTTTTAACTTAAAAGCTCTGTACTAAACTTGCAATTACGGTCTGACCTACTCTGGAATTAGAAATGCTTCTCCATAAAACCCATCTCACATTCTACATGAAATAGCCTGATAAGAGAGTTAATGGGATGCAATTCTTGCATAGAGAAAGTAACTATAAATTACCAGTTTGCCATTACTCGAGTAGTGCCAAAAAGAGCAAAGTTCAGCCTCCTTGGTAGCAATGCAAAGCTGCCTAAGCCCTCTACTGAAAGCTCACTCGAAAATTTCTAACAGATAGATATCTGTCTTGGTTGCTCGATTACATTTCTACAAATTAAATTAACTCCTAAGTGCTGAATTTCCACTTTCCTTTTTACCAGATGGTTCTGTTATTGTAGGTCAAAAATAACCCTGTCAAGCATATGTATTTTTTTGCCCACCTGTAAAAACAGAGGGGATACCGATACATGAAAATAAAGCCCTGCAGAAACAGGGCATCACATCGGTTGCAAATCTGCGGCAAGGGCAAAGGGTGAAACTTCATAGAAAAATTTAAACAGTTCTGTCAGAGCGACATCACGTGGTTTAAAGGAACAACAGTAGTAGTCACAGCTACAACAAAGACCACTTTCTTAGTTTGATTTACATATTATTGATATCTAAGGTTATTAAAACTGAGAAGTCATTTTTCCTCTGTTAGGACACATTTTATTTGACAGTATTTTCAATTATAAATAAATTCACTTTCCCTGTGTTAATCACGGCTTTTCACATGGCAATTAGGGGAAATAACCTGTTTGTAAAGACAGGAAGGTAGCATGCAAAACCACAAATACCAGAGGAATAATATTTTTGCCTTTCAAATAATTTCCTTGACGTGTGAGGTTTTTCAGGGAAGATGTTTCCACTAACTGAACAAAAAACAAAAGAAAAGTGGTTTCCAGACTAGTGACGTGATCGTTTAATGCCTTATTCTTGCCAGTAATCCTATCAACCTCACTGGGACTATTGGTATCATTAAATACACTCACAGGGATAGGAATTTGCAGTTTTAGGACTCAAACTACAGACCAGTACAGCTGCCAGATGTTAATGGAGCAACTATTGTATTTGACAAATGTAGTATTGTAGGGTCACAGGATAATCAGGCTGGAAGTAACCAAGAGGTCTCTAGTCCAACCTCCTGCTCAAGCGGGGTCAGCTATGGGGTGAGACCAGGTTGCACAGGGCTTGATCCAGTCGGGTCCCAAGGACTGAGAAAGCACAGCCTTTCTGGGAAACTTGCTCCATTGCTTGCCTGTCCATCCAGTGAAGAAATTCGTCCCTATATCCAGCCTCCACCTCCCTTGCTTCAACTTACGTCCACTGTCTCGTGTCCTCCCAACATGCACCACTGTGAAGAGCCTGGCTCCATCTCACCGACAACTTCCATGTAGCTACTGGGGCTGCTGCTACGTTGCCCCACGCCAAAGCCACTTCTCCTCCAAGCTGAGCAAGCATAATTTTTCCCAGCCCTTCCTCACAGGACACATGTACATATGAGACCTCCACATACTGTATGTAATGCTTACATCTCTAAATGACACGCTTTGCAATTCTTCTCACAAAGGCAAATGCTGATCTAGTGTTTCTCTGTAACTCATTGTTTTCCTCTTATTTAGGATTAAATATGACAGAGCTGTGTCTATTTCTTAGTCTGATATTGGCAAGCTATAAACTTCAAGTACGCCATTCTTGAAAGCTGTAGTAGTAATTATTTATCTCAGAAAGAGTAAAATTATAGAAATTTTTATTCTTTTATACTAGTAAGATGCTTTTGAGATCCTGAGATTTAAAGTGGTACTTAATTACTAAACAGTATTTTGTTCTGCATATTAAATGCTCATTAATTATTGTTCTGACTATTACTAATTTTGAATACCTTCCAGGTGCTCAGAAGGTATCTTGTTATTCAGCTGACAAGAGTCTGAATACTTTTGATTTAAGCTCAATGTGTTTCATTTTTGATATTTAAATAAAAACTTCATGTCTTCAAGAACTGTTTGACACCCTTGGAGCATATAGAGGCTATTATAAAGGAAGGAAGAAAGTCTCTCTACACGAGAGAAACGAAACAGTCCCAATCTTCAGGTGAATAATTACATACAACAATCAAGCTCATGTCCAATCTGTAGCTTCTGTATAAATCCTTGGCCATATGATTGATCAAGGAAATGGCAGTCACAATGCAATTTTGCTTGCTTTCCAGTCATTTTGTGAGTCATTCATCCCAGCTCAGCTGAAAAATATCAGCTGTGCCTGTAGAAACAGACTGGGGGGAGACAGGATGTGAGTAGGAGCCCATGTGCTAGAAGAGACAGCGGACTTCAGAAGGAGGCATTTCTGATGTGGTTGGCCAGGCAGAGACCAGAACGTGCAAGAGGAGAAGCTCCAGAGCTACCAACAGAAACAGTAGAGAGCGCGCTACATTGTCTGTGATGGAGCACTGCAGTTCTAGACAATGGCTGAAACGCAGCTGTTTATAATCCCTGTAATAAATGAGTAGGTGAGAAACCCACTATTGATCGTCTCTGTCTGAAACGTGTGGGTACAGAGAATTTGGGTACTAGAGATACATGCAGAGGAAATGTCAGAGTCTGAGTACGTTTAGCAAACTGGTCAAACTCTGGCTGCTCACTCCTTCAAAAAAAAAAAATAATTCTGAACCATTTTATTTTCCAATTCCTTCCCTAATTAAAAAAAAACCCACAAACTTCAGAGAAAAAGCTGCCAACCTCTTCTGTTCATAAATATGTTTCATTGCTAAGCCTGTTAAACTCTGAAATGTAATTAACTACTTTTTACCCTCAAGTATCTAAACAAGGACCATTGAATGACTTTGTGCAACATGACTACCAGAAATTTATGTTGGTACTTTGCAAAAACTATTATTAAGGGCAGTTTAAGACAATGTGCCATATTTCATTTCTTATCTAGTGATTTGCAGGCTATTTGTTCCTATTAAAGCAATCTGAAACACCCAATATCCTTGATATGCACATCTCTCTGCAGTCACTTGCGGAAAGTATCACTTTCCAGAGGGAGATATACAAAGGCCAAAATTTCTTCTTCTGAAAAAACCATAAATGCTGCCATTCAGCTTTGTCTTGAGAAAAATATGGGAAAAATAACACCAGGTGCATTACAAAAGAATTGGGGTATACCGCTTTTCATCCTCATTGGTCTCTACTTTCAGCTGTCACTTCTTGAGATCTAGAGATGTATATATATATAAATAAATTCATATTTTTCCAGATCTTCTGCTAAAATTCACATTCATGTAAAACCAGACTTGAGACACCCTTACTGACCATGAATGCTTTCACGGTCCGTGGTCCCAGAGCACGAAGAGTGATACAGTACAGTACAAACTTCCGAGGAAATGTCTGACAGTCTGAGGCCAAGCATGCCACAGCCATATAGTTGAGGCAAAATGTTTACAGGAGATCTTTGATGTTTCAAATCAGAAGTGATGACTTGTAATTCCAAACCCCATCAAGGGAGCGATCGTGATTTATTACATTTGTGGTGACTAGAAAAACTCTGGTTTGGATTGCTGCTGATGTGTCAGATAAGCACTTCCTAAATTAAAAGGAACAAGTGACTACGGTAACTTCAAAGTTACCAAAGGCAAGAAGACAGAAATCTAACTGATTGGAAAAGATTAATTGCTTTCTATAACGGTACTGTAAGTGAGAGTATGAAATTAAGAAAACAAGCACCTGACTGTGTATTAAGAAAAATAGTTCTGATAGTAAGATTTCCTTTAGAAGTAGAATCATAGAATGATTCCATGGGGACCTCGAAGACCATCTAGTTCCAACCCCCCTGCCATGGGCAGGGACACCTTCACTAGACCAGGGTGCCCAAGGCCCCATCCAACCTGGCCTTGAACACTGCCAGGGAGGAGTCAGCCATGGCTTCTCTGGGCCACCTAGAGTAGCAGAAACCTAGAAGTCTGTAACAATGATTCAGATTCAGGCACAGAAAACTAATAAGGGAAAAATCTCAGCATCAGCTATAGCTGCTGTAGTCCTCAACATACTTCCCAATGAGTTTTTATTTGTATTTATTTACTTTTTTTTCTTTTTTCTTACAACTGACCCACACTTTCTCAACTGGTAGGAGTCTGAATAGCACAGACGCCTCTTGTGCCAAGCAGTAAGTTAGAAACAGGTGGGCCAGAGTCTGTGCCCTGCACAGAAATGCCACTCTTAGGGTGCCGCTGGGCTGCCGGCTGCACTTCTCACTATGCACTTACCCAGATCAACTTAAAGTGCCATGGGTTCAAAATCAATGATTCTCCCCCCTGCAGCAAGCAGGAAGGTACCTGTACTCAGCTCTGCAGCAGAGCAACTGGCAATGAGTTTGCTGGTTTCATTATCGGCATTATGTCACTAAGCTTTTCTACTCTCTTTGGCGGCTTAAACTCCACCCTCTGCTGATAAACAGCACAAGATCTGTGCATTAACCAAACCTCCTGCTTAGCTGGTATTCTGTTTCCACGAGCTATCAAATGGTATTGTGACACCTTATGGATTACTGGCCATTTTGAGATTTAATTTAGGCTGAGGGGTGCTTCCCTCCTCAACTCTGATGGGGCTGGAAAGCAGAATCTGGCTCTATCTCAGCTGTGTCTCAGTCGTGGAACTACATTATCTTCATGTCTGCTTCACAGCAGGCTAATGAATCTTCCCTTTAAACCATTCAAAAAGTCAAGATGAAAAGGGCTACACAAGTGTGTGTCTATGCGTGTGGGGAGGAACCTACTGCAAAAAATTGTGGGAAAAGAACAGTGTGTAAAATGTACACACATGAGATTTTTTGATTTGCAACAGATTTTGCTGATACTAGCTACAAAACAAGAAAGTTCATAATCTCTCCTTCTGCAGGAGACACTGAAGATTTCTATGATAAAAACCATAAATGTGGAAACAGACTTTGCAGTGTGGTTTTAAAAGGTAGCACTCCTCAGGTTAATGCATGCAGCACATAGTTTAAAACGTTTATAAATCCTGTAGTCATTGCTTTGAGGTGACAAGAGAAATCTGAAATATAGGGGTTAGAAGACAAAGAGAGGGAAAGAGGGATTTAAGGTCTTTCAGAAGTTCCTCTCCTAGTCTCCCCTCCCCCTTCCTTGCTCTAAACCATCATATAAACCAAATACAATTCAGAGAGCACACTTAGGACAAGCCTAATTCCATCTATTTAAAAACTAGAGTAATGCAGTAAACTGTGGAGTCCTGTTTCCCAGGCTTCTCTTTTCAGAGAAGAGTTGTCTTCCCCTGTGTTTAAAAAGAACTGAGGTAATTTTGGGCACTGCTGCAACCTAACTAGTCGTGGCTACAAATATTTATACTAAAGCCTTTTAAAAGAGCGAAAAAAGATAGATGAACTTCAAATAAGCTGTGCAGAAGTAAAAAAAGGCTATGTAGTCAGACACTATTTGAAGAATTCTTAGGAGCTTCCTACAGCATTTTGTGACTTACAGTAAAAGACAGTAGAGCTGAAAAGGAAATGGAGTGGGATTTTTTTTCCCAGCGGTTTATGTTAGCACAGTTTTCTTCTTGGAAAGAAGTACTTGAAATCCATAGCAACTTTCATATAAGTCAAAGCTATTTGTGAAAAGTGGCCCAAACGCCACCATCAATGGATACCAAACACACACTAACAAACGGAAGGACAATAAATCCGTACAGTGAAGTAACTTTTGATTGTTAAAAAAATGGGGGTTTGGGCATGCAATACTCAGTAAGGAATACTGTCAACCAAACTAGATACTATTTCAAAAGAAACCTGGATTTCTTTTTATGGGGACACCACATCCCTCACACAGAGACAACTCAAGTCTACATACAGGACACTAATGCCTGAACTTACTTTTTAACAAAGTTACCAGGAAGGAAACTGGGACATATTAACAAATTTTAATTATAGGTAGCAAAAAATGCAACTTATGAGAATTCTTTACGAGACAGAATTAGCCATCAGGTACTGGGCATTTTTTCTGTGATGGAGATAGAAAAAGGAACAAGCTGCTTAAGGAAATAAACACAATGTGCAAAAATAAAATAAAAAAAATAATTGAGGATACTCAGTCTTATTTTCACACAATGAAGCAGTGGTTCACCTCTGCAAACGATGATAATGCTATCAAAAATTGCTGGTAGTCTGAAACAAAATTGTTGCTGCAGCTATGACGGTCTAGGAATATTAGCAAACGGGTTTTGAGGTTAAGTCTTTAGTTGGGTTAGTGACACTCTGACAAGACTTGAACACCCAAAAACTCTGAAGGAAGAGGTACAGAAAAGGTCATCAGGCCTTGCTGATGGAAGACTGGACCACAGCAGAACTCTCAGGTGACTTCCTCCTCCTTGGGTACAGAGATCCAAGTATGAATGTGCTACCTTAACTGTGTCAAGAGAGCAGCTGTTTAATTTGAGGAGATGCAAGTCCCAAGTGGGCTCTCATGATGCCACTGAAAGATGCAAAGAGAACAGAATCCTCTTCAATGCTGCGCTGAGAGAGCATTTATGAGAACAGGACAAGCAACCTGATGTCCATCCAGACCGGTTTGGTTTTTTGTTTCTCAGTACTCTCACACTATTCCATACTTAAATGGAAAAAAAAAAATCACCCTAAACTTTGAGAATTAATGTGTGATCATAGGGACAAGAGGACCATGAAGAAAGCAATGTGAGCATACTTGACATCTAGCAGTTTAACCTAAAGTGCAAAAATAAAATATGCACTGGAAGATTCTGATACTGAGCCTACTAGGTGATCTACTTCGCGTATAAAGACTGCAGAATACTTTGTTACTGGTTCTTGACTGTTATTCAGCACTTAACAATAAAATATTTTAGTGTTCAAACAAAACATAATCCACAGTAACAAATGGTACTCAAAACAGCTTATCAAAATAGGGTTTGAATCCACTGTTACTGTAAGTCAGCCTTTTTTTTGGTCAAGAACCAATTCAGAAATGACTGATTTTAATGATGAACGTAAACTAACAAAAATAAGAGAGTGCACTATAATCACCATATAGTCCTTGTGAAAATTACTTATAGGCTATAAACAAGGCAAAAATAAAGTATTACCTCTTTATGGACGTTTAGCCTAACTATAAAGTTAAAGTTTATTTCAGAATGAACATACAGCAGATGTACTGTTTAATGAACAACCAATGAAACTTCTTCTACATTGCACTATATTTCATTTTAAATATAAAACAAAAAATCTGCAAACCTGAAGTAAAAGTCTACTTTGTCTATTCCAGAGACTACTGAAATGTTATCTTTAGAACAGCAGTCACAAAATAAAGTCTGCAACAGTGAAGCTTGATACAAAACCAGTTGATTTTTCCCTAACCATGGGATTTAGAAAATTGCAGGCACTAGTAAAGTCTTCAGTTTTTCTTTGCAACTTTTTAATTGAGTGCTGAACTAAGCTGCAGAAATCTACTTTCTTTAGTTCTCTGCAGCAAGTAATTAAAATGTAGAATTTTTAAGAACTTTACAGTAAATAAAATCTTTTCAGCAGGAGAAAGCCTCTAGCTTCAACTTATTTTTGTAGCAATGTTTCTCCAAATTATTTGGAAAATGCTCAGAAACATCTGTCTCAAGTCCTCCTTTCAAAGTACTAAATTGCAGGAAGGGGTCTCAAAAGTTTTTAAGTGTTATTTCCCTGTAAGCAATTGCTGTCACGGTTGTGAGACTATGTAAAAAAAAGAAAATTCCATTTAAAAACTTAAAAAAACGCCACAAGCAGTTATTTATTAAAGTATGTTACATGGATTTGAAGCAACTATAAATAACTTTTTTTCTTTTTTTAAATTTTGCTGAAATATTTACTTGCATTTTTTATACCTTTGTTTTAGAAATGCTTCAGGAATCTTAGCATTCATCACTTGCATCAGCAGAACAAGCACCTTCAGGCACTAATCTCTTCTTCAGATAGTTTCCTCAGTTCCTTCTGATTAACTTTGAAGATTTATATTCTTTCAGCAGAAATAGGTGGCAGTCAAACTCCTCAGATCCTTGATAGAAATCTGAAGTGCTGTCACAGTTTACAGCAGTCATTAAGGGGAAAGGGCTGTCTCTTTAAGCTATACAAATCACAAGAGACGGTTTCCCTCATTCATCCTGTCAAAAGTTTATTAATTAAAAAATCCTGAGGTTTGTAGGGCAATCAGTATTCTCCCTCCCTCTTTCATAGGGATCAAAGACAGAATATGGCCTAAAATGAGTTCTTTCAAAAGAATAAATACTGACTTAAAGAGAAACCATGCAGAAAAGTTCAGATTTAAATCCAAGTCCTAGTTTTAAAATTCACTTGGCTAAATTCATCCACAATACTGTGAGGAGTTCACCGCAACACAAAACAACCACCATATACCTCAAGAGCATTTTTGGAATCCCATAAAAATCTGAATTTTGTCTTTGTTATTTTAATGTAGGTAGCTCAGATGCCTATAAAGCAATTACATTTACAGCCAATTTATGTGTACCAGAGGCCTGATGCAGTGGAAAATTTTATATGGTATCTGACAGATAAAAGAGCAAAACCTATTCATTTTCATTCTGGGTGGTATTCTCAGCCCTACCCAGAAGTCTTATCAAATAGATGTCTTTTAAGGCATGCCTTGAAGCTACTTTGTACAAAGAGGAGGTGGAAGGAGGAGGAAATTCCAGACCTGAAACATGTGCCACCTTTTCAGATTAAAATTCCTTGTCAGTTGACTAGTAGCCAGAAGTCACCTATCAAAAGCTCTACTCACTATCCACCTTGCAGACAAGCTCTGTTAACCATAAATTAATGACACCGTAAGCTAAAACACCTTGATATCAAAGATCACCACTGTGAAATATGAATTGGACAGAGTAATTTCCATAGGAATTCTTCTTTTTTCCTGCCAAACTGAATGTGTTTATTGCCTTTGAATGGCAAAATTTACATTTTACCGTTCAGTCACTGCTGCTGCATGTTGAGGTGCATGTTAGGCAGGGCACTGTAGCAAGTATTGCGAGGTCCTCCACAGCCCCTACTCGAGGAAGAAGAGTTAAGAAGTACTCGAAGTTTGAGGATTGTTGTTCACTACCAACCTGCTGGAACCACCAGCCACAGTGTTGGTATTTTTCTTGTGAAGTCCTCAAGTCAACTGACCTCCTTGACCTATTTCTCTTTCAACTACTGCTGAATAGCAACTACACTGTCATTGCTATAACAGTTCTTGGCCAACTGCCTAGTAGGTCTTCCACTGGAGCCATAATTTTCACTTGTATCAGAAAGCAAAGCTTGTTTCAGCATAAATTATGAACTACTTATAAAATTAGATGTTAAAAAAGTCTAATTAACTATTGCAAAAGGGAGCAAAGCAAATGGAAGTAGGGGGAAATATGTAAAACCTTTGGTTGTTAGATTTACTTAAAAGCATTTTTATGATAAAATGTGAAAATCGCAGGTTTTTGAAGAAGCCCTACTTCTGTTTCTATTAATGGTAAAGCTCATTCTCTTTTAGAACTGAAGTTCTGAGGCATGCACTTCTGGTAATTTTCTATGCCTTAGGAACACAGGCTTCAATTAAACTGCATGTAACATTATTTCTGCAGTCCTGCTTCAAGGCATAAAACTAAGCAAATCACATAATAGAAATCTCCACAAAAACGTGAAAAGCACCTTGCACATATATTAAATACATACACAACAAATACATCCACCGCTTAGTGCAAGAACAAGTGAGAAATCCACTGGTTTCAGAGAAGCACGTGTGACCATTGTTTCCCTTTTCCAGAGCACACTGGCTACTTGGTAACATACAGTGTGTTGGTAAAATATAATGTATTGTCCTCTGGGCTGCTTCCTGGCAGTTTATATTGACTGAGGTATTTATTTCATAATTAATTATCTCCTGAATAAAAAGCTTCCACGTGTACTTAGCAACGTCTCTGGATGTCTTACATACGCACCACATATTGCTGCAAATAGAACACAGTGGACTGAGACATTCCAATTTTAGGAAAATGCAAACTGCAGCAGAATTACATATTCTTAACTATTTAATTTTCCAAGGAGAAAATAAGGTAACTTGACAAACAGTTTCAAGGATGGAAATGCTTTTAAGCTGCAATAGTAAAAGACTAAGTGAAGGGTTCAAATTTCTAGGTCAACACAGAACTCCAAATTTGGTTTAGGTATATGACTGAAATCGCAATAAAAATACAGCATCTGTACTTTATGTAGGAGAAACACTTAGAAACCCCAGAGTGTGGAGTCTGTATGCAGAAATTCCAATAATCAGAATCTGTGATGCCAGTGCCATTAGCAAGAACAACAGTAAAATGGAATTCATATTCCCTAGTCTTATTTCTATTTTCTGCAGTTAGCATTATATTATTATTATATTGTAGTAAAATTGAGTTGATGGTTCCTAGTCCATGGACACAGACAGGGCCCATCTGCCTAGCTCATGGGCAGCGCTGTGCAGTCGTCCTGAGACAGGAAGCACTGCAGGGCATGCACTGTGCACTCCAGCATCTGCCACATCAAGCAGGGGCAGAGCTGGCCTGGAGGTAACGCTACCGCCAGACCCAGGGCAGCTCTGCGGGGACACCGGGTTAGCTATTCACCATGTTTCATCAACACATCCCTGACACTTTAGGTATCTCAATTAGCCCCGCTGTTGCACACTCTACCTTTTAATACCCTAGATAACCCTATATAGTGCAGAACATACGCAGGTCAATTGCAGTGCTTGGAGCCTGAAAAATGATCAATACAGAAGAGGATATGTCCTCTTCTTCACGGCGCTATCAGCCCTGAGGCCCGAGAAGTGTCCTGAAGAGCACGGCTTGCAGCCCTTTCCGCTGTGCGCCAGTCCCACTGTACAGGCACTTGACAGATGACAGCGGCTCCTTTCCTACCACAGACACGCATCTTCTGGCGTTAGCATTGACAACCCTCATATTCTTTCCTGGAGTATAGGCTGAAACACCACAGTCTATTGCTGAGATACGGAGTGGGAAAAAAATCCCAAAACAACTCCCCCCAAAATCTCCCAAAACGAAGGCAAACCTAAAACCAAGCAAAACTCCCTCTTTGTCCTTTGCTGAGTTTAACAGGCCTGCACAGGGCAGCCGTAGCTTCTGAGGCCGTGATTTGTAACAGCCCCCTGTTTAAAAAGATGTAACAGAAATAACTCTATCTGTAACAACAGGACACACATTTATGAATCCCTACAGTCAACACATCAATGCATGCAGATGAGATTTGTCATTTCTATTCCTTAAATCACCTGAAAAAAATACTACTAGTATGAAAAAAACCAACATTCTCCTCAAAGACCTGTGTGCCCATGAAGAGTCAGATCAACGTCATCTTAGTACTGAAACAAGAAGATCAAATTTACCTCTCTAGAGGGAGCACAGTCAAAAAGCTGACCCTTTACAAAAATTAAGTATTTTAAACAAGAGGGAAGAAGAGGGGAGAGGAGGGTAGAAGAGGAGAAGAAAGAAGGAAAAATGTGAAAAAAATCTGAATGGAAAATGCATGTTTTCTAGAGGAGACATTATTATTATTATTATTATTATTATTATTATT